>JANHGL010022654.1:0-43781 GCA_024611195.1 Ceyx melanurus | reverse complement strand
GGAGATGGGCACTGGGGAAATCTGGCTCCAGCAAGTCCACACGCAGCCAGGGGGGCCGCGTGGGATGCTCACTGGCTGCCTGCGGGGCCTGAGCCTCCGGAGATGCTGCGGGGAGGGGGCGGGATAAAACCCGCTGCTCGCTTTGCGCTTCGTGCCGGGGGCTGCTGCGGCCTCCCCGAGGGGAGCTCGGCATCCCTCCCGGGGGGCACCCCCGTGCTGGTCCCCATCGCAGCGGGCATCGCCCAGAGACGGCGTCTTCATCCTCAGAGCGGTCCCAGGGGTGGCAAACTGAACAGCGAGAGCAGTTCCAGCCCCTCGGGGGTGCTGCTGCTAAAGCTGCCGGGCTGCAGAGGGGTCTCTGGGCTGGCCCTGTCCACTCCTGACCCCCTTCAAGCACGTGTGTCTCTCGCAGGTATTTAAAAATAGAAATTATAACAACCTCTTCTCTCTTCCCTGCCTGGTTGGAGAAATAGCTTAATTAGTTAATAAGGGGTTTAATTTGTTGTGGAGCTCTGTGAAGAACTTGCAGAGGGCAAGCTAAGTCAAAGCAGTGAGCCTTAGAGGTAGGCTGGGGAGGGCAGAGTGTCCCCTTTGTGACTGGCCATGTCCCACAGAGACCCAGCTCTGCCTCCAGCCTCAGCAAGGACTTCTAGAGCAGGTCTGAGGAGATTCTCTTAGTGGTGAAATGATTGTGTCCCAGCAGAAAAGTTGGGGCAAATAAACATTTTCTCTTTTGACAAACAAATTCTGCCCACTTTAACAAGGCAGCTGGATCTCAAGCATGATGCTGCTGGCTCCTGACATGGGGGTCATTCTCTGCACTGAGGTGTTGGGGTCCCAATACCAGAGAAAGGCAAGGAGGAGACCTGAAGATAGCTCTTTATTCCTATACGCCCAATCCAAGTGGCAAAGAAGATTCTGACTCCTGAATATGGATTTCAAAGTCTTTATCTCTAAGTTGACTGGACTTGTACACCTGGGGACAGTGCCCCTATCTCTCACAGCCCATAGGTCCTGCACCCAGCTGTGACTGCAGGACCTGGTCCCTCAAAACCAGACCCTTTGGCCAGCCTGTTTCCTGGCCAGGAAACACATTGTCTCAGCAAGCTCCTGCCTGGTACAATTGCCTGCCTGGCACTCAGTGTTTATCTATTGCAACATTTGAAAAGACATCAAAGGAGTAATTACAAGGAGCTTCTGCCCCCCCTACAGAAGAGGTTTCAGCATTCCTCAATCCCAGGGGCATGGAACAAGGTCTCTGTGATGGCAGCCAGGATGGCCACCAGCAGTTACAGCTCTCAGAAGTGTCCTTAGAACTGTGGTCTCTGCTGAACCTTGTCAGCTCTTACATGGAGATGAGGAAGGTGGAGGGGAGAGACAGAGACCTGACCTAGCCTTTGGCACAGGCTGTGTCAGCCTCTTAAAGCACAGATGGAAAAAGCTGTGCATGCATGCACAGGGACACAGATTGCACCAGGAGTTCATCACCCCCTTCTCCACTCCTGTTCCCCATCAGGCAGCATCACACAGCCCTGTTGATGGCTGTGGACCACATCACAGCACTGCTTAATGTAATCCATGGCTCTATCAAGCCCATGGTGTCCAGGCTGGGTTTCCAGATAACCCTGCTGAACACCAACTGATTTCCCAGAAAGGGGAAGGGTTGGTGCTGGGCTGCTGATGGAAGGAAGGGAAGGCTGATGGTGTCCACCACTGGGAGATGCTGGAGGAGCCAAGGGCTTCTCCTTGGTGTGCCAAGTCAAAGCCACAGCAAACTTGTCTTTCATCCTCCATGGCAGCTCTCTTCCACCCGTTTGGGTGTCATTAGAGGTAATTCCCTGCTTGACGTCCTGTCAGAGGTGGGGGAGGGAGGCACCATTTCAAGAAAAGACAAAAGGGCTCTTTCTTCATCAGCATTAACCTCAGGCAGCTCTCGAGAAAAATTCTAGGCAATTAGTGGAGCATAAGAAGACTTATAATTGAAATCTAGTTTGTAGCACTACAGGCGGCTCCCTCGAAAGACATTTCTCAGACACCAAAAAAAAAAGGAGGGGAAAAAGAATAGAGACAGAAGGGGAGAGGGAACTAGTTAAAGAGTTTTAAAATCTCACTGAAAACTCCATTTAGTTTAACATTGCATGATAGCTTTCATAATTCAGAACAAAGTGCAAAGCTCTTTAATGAGGCCATTAATGACCCTTTAATTTACTCCACCAGGGCTGAATTCATAAAACATTTATGTTCCATTTACACAGGATTTTCCTCAGACTCTTCGGGGCAAGTCACCATCGCAGAGCAGGTGGGATGAAACAGAGGGCTCCTTGCTTCCCTTCCCTCTCTTCTGCACCCTGGTGCTGAAGCTCCATGTGTGTCTTTTAATTCTGCTAGAGGAGCTGCAGGGACCCAGGAGGAAGAGCGATTTTTGACCCTTCTGCACAGTAAATAGATGCAGAGGGCTCACTTGTATTTCTGCTCTAGGAACAAGGAGACCTTTTTTAACATCTAGCTGGGTCATCAATAACCAGCCTTAAAAAAAACAGAGATTTTAAAATCACTACAGCCCAACACCAGTTCATTACTCACTCGTCTGCTGGGAGAGATCTCACTGTGGTATCAGATTTGCTCTTGGGGTAGAACTGTTAATATTGGAGCATCTGGAGGAAACATGTCCCACACCAGATTCCCAGGTTGCTTTGGGCAGTGATGCTGGAAGGGCTGGGGGGAGACTGGAAGGATGCAGGTGGGTGCTGAGGCTGCCATTGCTGACCCCTCTGTGTACCAGGATTGGGAGCTGCTGCCAGGATGAACAGAGGTGCACACTGGGCTCCTGGAAGAGGTGGTACCAGAAACTGTCTCTTGGTATTTCAGTATCTCCTGTTCCTGCAGAGGGGGAAGCTCAGAAAGCTGTCAAGGTGCCCATGAAGCAGCACCCTGTGGTGAGAATGGGGCTGGTTCATCACTTTCATTCAGGACTCCATGAAGACCTCACCTGAGATGCAAGTGATGGTCCAGTCTGGTTGTCCCTTGGCCCAAACCAAGCTATTTGTCTCTCAGTCTTTTTTCCTTTTACAGACTCAAGCAGGGACAGACACAGTGGAATGTGCAATTGCTTGTATTGGCAGAAACATTTAAAGAACAGAACCAAAACTAAAACAACAAAAAAAGCCAAAACAAAAACAAAAAAAGCCCAAACAAACCCAACAAAAATACCACAAAAAAACCCAAAACACATACACACAAAACAAATAAAAAAAACCCCAACATAGTCTTAGTTTATTCCAAAGACCTCGCTCATTTCTGTAGACAATGCCCGTTTCTAAGCATTATGAAGAGCCATTAATCATCACACACTGGTCTCCCCACAGCTTAACTTTGCTTTTTCCAGCCTTCTCATCTGCTTTCTTGGTTTCAGGACTGTTAAGCCCTTCTGCTCTGCTTGGGGCTTTGACCTAAGGAGAGTTTCTCGCACCAGCAGATGCAATATTCATGGCAAACTCCAGAGGACAGAGGTGCCAGCCCACTAGAATCAATACCCCAAAAGCCTCTGCAGATAGAGGCAGGGAAGAAGCTCTCAGGCTACTGGCAGAGGAAAAACTCTGAGCCTGTTGGAGAGCATGACAAGAGTCAGTGTTTCTAATACCCCTAAATGACAGGAACAGTTCATGCCTGAAGGTCTGCAGAGCTGGGTCTCCTTACAGCGTGTCTGGTAAGGCATGGGGACAGACTCACAGGAGCTTTATTTTCCATCCTGTTTGTCCTCTCCCCCTCAAATTCAGGTTGAGTTGCTGTTCTCATTTCCTTCCTCACCCCGGGTTTTGCTGACGCAGGTTGGAAACCTGATGGACCGTCGAGGTACCGACACCTCTGGCGTCTGTATGGTTCATGAGTCATCCACCTCCTTTCACAGCTAAAGGGACTGCTGACGCTGATGCCCTCAGAAAGGGCACATCAGCAGGGGCATCAGTACACCTGAAACCATGGCAGCACCCATCAGCAGCGGGCTGTGCACTCACCGGTTTGTTATTGTAGGGTCTCTCGCGTGCACCTGGCTCTATACACCCCGCATGTGGTTGTGGGGTCATTTTTTTACTTCAGAGGAAGAAACCAGATTGCTTGACCTACCTGGTTCATTCATGCAGAACTGCTTTGCAGCACAGGGTAAGGTTTGTCAGACCACTTAGATCACAGAAAGAAATTAGGGCCGAGAGAGATTCTAAACATTGACAAGAAAAAGGAAAACAAAACCAGAAACCTCACAGATATGCACTCCAATAGAGAAGGGGAAAAAAAAATATGTACCACTTTTCAAATATCCCAAGCGATTTGGCATCTCACACTCAAAAGTGATCTAAGCACTAAAAGCAACGGGACCTTGATGGGATAAACAGGAAACAGGTCCCAGTTCAAGTCCAAAGTGCCCAATGTCAGCAATGCAAGTGGTGTTGCAGATCAGTGAAAGTGAGTGGAGGGAACCTGAAGCAAGAAGAGGTGAAATAGAATTGGCTGTCTGAGGGACCAGTGCAGCCAGCAGCAGCAGGCTGCCCACTCTGCCGGCCACAAAGGGATGGTCTCCACCCCAGTGTGGAGGTGGGACATGACTAGGAGGATCCATTAGCCCTTGTGGACCTCAAAGGTAGGAGAAGCCAAATTTCTTTGCTGAAATCACCCCCAAACAAAAATGGAGACAGGAGGTGTGAGAGCAGCAGTGCTGAAGGGAGTTCACAGATGGAACTGGTTGTCCCAAGGGCTGGGGCCATTCCTGACACACTGTCCTGTGCAGTGACACTTGAGTGACAGAAAACAGGGAAAGGAGCCAGGTCTGAGCAGCACAGGGTCCTCCTGCTGTCACACAGAGCTGCCTGCAGACCTGGATGCTCCAGGGGCTCTTGCTCCCTTTGGCTCCAGCAGCAAACAACTCTAGGAACAAGTTGCCTTAGTTCAATTACTATTTGATTTCCAGAAACATCAACATAGGGATCTCACCCAAACTAGACCTTGGGTTGTTTACCAAACACAGGCAGCCATTGAGTTGTAAACACACAGACTCTTATTATTACAATTCCCTAGAAAAAAAACCCCAACAGTTTAAACTAAAGGGGAAATATTTAGTAAGAATTGCAACTTGCACTCATACCCATAGAAACTCTGACATTTCATAATCTCTCAGTTCCCCTCTCAACACACCTCTACTTACAAAGACCATCTCTAGGGAAGTCTACAGTCGAGAATTTCAGCTTGCTGAGGTTACCCATGTTGACCATGTGGCCAGCCACATGGGGTCAAGGCTTGCAGACTATGAAGTACAGGCAGGCTCTTGAGGCTTTCAATGTTTTCACTGATTTATGAACATTTCCAGGTAGCTCACACACCTCCAGGGCTCCAAGAACTGAGAGCTCACAGCTACTGCCCTGGAGGGGATCAGTACTTGAAGCCAGCACACACCACATTCATGAGGAGATTTTTTTTTTACCAGAAATGCAGTTTCAGCCCCACTGAAGGACCCCTGTGTTACCTCCACAAGCAGAATGAGCTCCTCTGAGCAGTCCAAGATCTCTCTACACATGAGTGCACAAACACCTGCAGATCCTTAGACATCCCCCTTCCTTCTGCTGCTTTTAAACTCCCAAGAGCAGGCAGCTGAAACGTTTAAAGCCTCAATTTGGTTACTTCAACAGGTGATTGAAATCCTCCAGGAGGTGGGCTAATGCTCAGGAGGTGTCTGTCCTACTGGTGCTGGTGAAAAGTCAGTGTAGGTTCACAGCCTAACCATGAGCTCCAACAGGAGAAGATCAGTGGGCTAGTGGGTAAACTTCATTTTCCTTAGGACAGCTGCTGGATCTTCTAATCAAGACTAGGAGATAGTGTGATGCCAGGCTGGTAATGGTATAACCTTGCATCAGCCTAATGGCACAATGGGTTTACAAAAGGAGCAGTATATGCAGAAATACACATTCCTGCTCTCTAATCCCTCCTAAGCCTGTAATCCTGATTCTTTCTTTTCAAAATAATAAGTACAGATCTATTAAGACCCTATCACTAGGCTGCACGCTACATTCCCCTCTCCTGGAATCTCTGTGTACCCTCCCCACTGTGGGGCAAGGGAGATGTGCCATCCCTGCCAGCTTTCAACCCCCTGGAATGGTGACTGGGATGGTGCACTCTTAAAAATCCCACCCAGGAGTTGCTCCTTTGCCTGTACCGGGGGAGCACGTGAAAGCTGCCACAGCTTCACTACCACTTTCCTTCTGAAGGATCTGAGGATGCCTTCTAGAGGGCATTTCTGCAGCAGAATGAAACACATTTCCTCACAAGCACACAAGTAAGCAAGGAGATACCCACTGGTGCTTGACAACCTCCTTCAGGCAGCCCTGGCAGAGGTTTTCACTTTCTTCTTGCTGTCTGTGGCCCAGTGCTACCAAATCCCTATCTCCACCAGCATCCCCAGCCACAGACAGCTACTTCCAGGGAGTCCTAGCATTTCAAATCCATTCTGCAGCCACTGCATACGTGCATCCTGGAAATAACCCTTCCAGGAGTGACAAAGTAATAGTCACTAATTACACAATTAATTTATTCTTTGGCACTAATAAAAAAAAAAATAATAAAAAAAAAGGATTTGTATTACAAAGAAGGAGGGAAAAAAATCTAAGGATTTGTTTAATTAAAACTACAATGAATTGAAAAAACAAGTAATTTGAATGATACAGACAATGCTGCAATTGTATAATTAGTAATTAATTGCCTTCAGGAATGACATTTTCTTTCCTTCAGAGCTGTTAATTTTTCTCATTCTTTGCTTTGTTGTGATTTGGTTTTGGTTGGGTTTGGTTTTTTTGCAGGCAACTTTCTTCAGGGCACACAGATCACAGGAGTGAAACGCTGCGCTGTGCATCAGCCACAAACCCAGCTCTGCCTGCAGCTCCCTGCCCACGGGCTGAGGTGCTGCATCCTCACCTCTCACATCCCCAGACCTCCCTCCCCAGCCTCCCCCTGCCCACATCAGCCCCTTTCCTCTCGAGAGCCCGGCAAAAAGCAGGCAGCAGTACAAACTGTGACTCCAGCCACAAAGAGCCTGGGGGACAGAGCTGACAGAACAGCCACAGCTTTCTGCAGAGGGAGTCAAGGAACAGACTGTTAGCCTAGTGCTATATATATACATTATGCTTATATGTCCTGATGTTAACCAATGTTATATATATATTTTAAGTATTCATGTATTCATAGCTATAAAGGCCTTTTCTCTACTTGAGCTAAATTGTATAACCATGACCTATTGTCCCAGAAGGCTTTTTATTCTTGTTAAATGGGTACTGAGATTATAGCACTCCTTGGTAGTAGGTGCAGAAGCGTTCTGGAGGAGACAGGGGAAGACAGATGGTCCTATTGAGGCTCGGCAAAGAAACCAAAAACATGAGAACCAAGCAGCTCTGCTGCAAGGCTGGCTTTCCATCTGAAAATATCAGCTGGGGGGATAGAATCACTCCTGGGAGAAGGATGGGGTGTTCCCTCCCCAAGGAGGTGCTAACCTGCAAGGAGCTCCTGTGCCCTCCTCCCTCCCTGTCCAGCCAAATCATCTTAGTGAGATTGGCAGGTCCCCTGCTTGGATCTTAACCCTCATGCGAGGCCTGGGGACACCCCTGGCAGCTGGCTTTGAGTCTCATGGTAACAGGGGCACAAGCAGTGAGATGTTCCCAGCCCATCTGTTCATTCCCAGTGCACACCAAAGAGAGCCCCCAGCTCCTCAGAGATGTGTTACCTCTGCACTGTCTAGGAAAGAAACCAGGACAAGCCTGGCTGTTGGTGCCAGGACACACGTTGGTGGCCAGGGATGCTGGTGTCCCCTCACTGGCTCTGATATTCCAGTCGCTCCGACGCAGTTGGGGTGGAAGCAGCAGCGAGCTGGCTGCTGGCTGGTATGCTGGTGCCAGATGGTGGATGAGATTAAAAGAATTTGATTTTCAAATAATCCATAAACCTGGCTGAGCTAATGTCGTTTCATACGCATTATCTTGTAATCCCAGGGAAGAGAATGTTTCAGAGCAAAGAGCCTTATTCTCCCTCCCTGCAAGGACTCTAACAAGCTATAGATAATCCCCTTTTTGTTGGAAGGTGCTTACAGGGGACCTACAACACCCAGAGTGTGGCACAGGGGCTGCAGTTCTGTGTCAGTAGCCTGAGAAGAAGAGAACCAGGCACCCAACACCACAGGGGCTGCCTTACCCTGAGAGTCAAAGATGTGGGACCAGCACAGACCATGGCTCAGGGTCACCTTGAGCTCAAGGCTGCTGGCTGATAAGATAAGGTGGGGGCAAAGGAGGGATTTTGCCACTCCTTCCCCCTGACAGTGCAGGGGAGACCATGCTGCACCACTGGGGTGGAGAGGGAGATACATCCCCTGTTCTAGGAAAACCCACTTTCATGCCCACTTCTGGGGATAAACCCTCAAAGCCCAACCCAAGTAAATCAAAGGCATGTTGTACCTTCCTGGGCAGAGGATCAGGCCCTCCTGGCAACAGCCCCACAGCCAGGTTCTGGAGACCACACTCCCTCTTCCCAGGGTGACAGTGGACACTTAGTGGCTGAAAGCTGTTCACTGCTGGAAACACCTTCACTGGCTCCTCCAAAGCAACTGCTGCACACTCAAGCCATGGAAAATTCATCCTTGGGGATTTCTTAACTTCTCTTTGCCCATGTCACACACCTACGACTCTTTTTTTTTTTCCCTTTCCCTACCCTTTCTGCACTCTAACCCTTGCCCAGTACCCTGGGCAGCCCTCAGCACCCACCCACCATCCATCTCCACACTCAGATGCTGCTTGCCTCCTCTTTGTCCTAGTCTCCTTGGACCTTCCAGATCCTTTTCAAGCCTCCATGGAGAAAAGACAACCTTCTGCCAGTCGCTGGGATCCTTTAGCGTGCAAGGCACCGAGCTCGGGCACAGCGGGTGGGAAAACCGGTGATCCTTACTCCACGTTCCAGGCTCCCAAGCCGGAGCTGCGAGATCTGGAGCGGGAGGGGATTTTAAGGGGAAAGGGAAGGAAAGCTCCACAGCTGGGATTTCCCAGTCACTGCCTGCCATCTAGTGCCTAGCACCGAGCTGCACCACGGGCAGCGGGTGACATCCACCCTCCATCCTCAGGGGAATTTAGCTCTTAAATTAGTCAGCAACATTTGCCCACGGGGCTCCCAGCGTCTGGGCAGCTCCCCCCCCCGTACTTCTCGCTCTGGGCCAGCGCCAGGGCGAGGATTTTGGCATCGAGTAGCCAAATTTTGCAGTCAAATAGCCCTAATCCTGGTGGGATGTATCAGGGAAAAACCAGCCTGGGAGTGAGGGAGGTGGTGGTGTGTGCCTGCCCGGGCTGTGAACGTGATGCCCAGCTACAGCAACCTGGCTGACTACAACCCCCTGCTCTGCTGCACTGTTACCTTCAAGGCTGTGCCCTTGGCAGCAGCAGCTCTGATCAAAGCGGCGCCCACGGGCACTGTGTGAAGAGTGCTACAGACAGGCTAAAAATAGGAAGACAAATAAAAGCACGAGAGAAAGGGGTGAAGGGTGAGGTTTGTCAGCTGTGCAGGAGACTGAAAACCTACAGAGAGAATCAGGAACCAAAGAAATATAATCAAGAAATGCCAGCTTTGTGACTCAGATATTCTGGTGCTTGGAGATGCTACTGGAGTTTCCCTTTCAGTTCAATCCATGAGCAGCCACAGCAGCAGGAACACAGTCAGTACACACCACTCATAGCCTTTGGGTCAGCATCAACAACAGGTGATTTAAAGTGTTTTACAGGGCTTTGGACAATGTGGGGGGGCTACTTTCCCTTCAGTCGGGTATATCTGTGCTAGCATTGGGGACTGGTCACCTGGCAGCTTCTTGTTCCTCTGGAAGGACTTGTATCAGAGCCTGCCTGCCTACCTACCCACCCACCCACCCACAAAGGCAGGAGAGAGAAGGCAAGACAGCTACAGATCACCACATTCCTGTTTCCAGGCAGAGAAAATTAAGGGATGCAAAATCCAGAAGGGTCTGGATCTCACTGGATCCTGTTCATTGCCTCCAGCCCCTGATAGATCAGGAGCCTCTACAGGCTGCTAAAAGGGCACCTTCTGCTGTGCCACATCCTCTGTTCCTTTGCAGTGGACAAAACTGGATGTTGAGCTGTGAGCACTGGTGGAGCAGATGTGGAAAAGTGGGTCCCCATGGGTGCCACCTCCAGCAGTCACCTGTCTCCTGAAATAGGGAACACACTGCCTCCTCACACAGTGGGCTCAGCCACACCAAGTGCCCTGCCTTCCTCTTCACCAAGCCCCTTGTGCCCTGGCTGCCCACTGCCCCCCACACTCTACTGCTTTCCTCGAGCTCATCCATCCACCACCCTGTGCCATTTGCCTACACCACAGCTCGGGGAGCAATTGGTGGTTTGCAGAGGGGTCTGACACAAAGGGGCTGCCCAGGCTGTTTGGCAAAGGCAGGGCTGCAGCTTACAAACAAGCAGCACCAGATTTCCTGATTAGCACATGGCTCCGATTTCCTCCGGTGCTTCCAGCAAAGCAATAGGCGACATTAACAAAAGGATTACTCAGAATTCAAAAGCAAATGGGATTTGTGACCCATTATATTAACTGGGGACTGGGGAAAGCTCTGCAGAGAGAGAACACTGCCGGCAGGTCACCAAACCAATTATTAAGAGCTCACAGATCACGAAGCTAGATATATACACACATCAAGATAGATTTCTATTTGCCTGCAGAAGCAGGACGCTGGCTGAACCACCCTCCCAACCCAGCGTGCTTTTTCTGTGTGCCCATTAAACCTGGATTATATCTAGTTACTTTCCCCAATAATTCACTTCCCCCACGGGTTTAATGCTGTGGAATAACATTTGGGAGGGTAAAACCTGAAAGGAGAAATGTAATGGGCATCATTACATTGATAGATGAGAGAGAGCAGAAAGCAGGCAGGCAGCACGTGGTGGGAGCAGGCCAGCAGCACACACACTCACCCCTGACATCACTCACCATTCCCCAGCAGCAGTGCTGGCCCATTCCTCGTGTCCCAATGTCCTCGGCTTCCCTCCACCTCGATGCTCAAGAGGGAGAGCAGCCCTTAGACACAAGATAATCTGCCTCTAGCACCAGATCTCACCTTAATCTCCAGCAGAGATCAGCTTAAGCTGCAAATTTTGGCTGTAAAATCATCTCCTAAACTTTTGCCTCGATTAATTATGAGGCTGGATGTTCACAGTATCCAGGTGAAGGACCAGCTCCAAGCACACTGTCCTGCTTCTGAAATAGGCTGTCATGGTGAGTCTAAAGCCTTGTATATGCTGCATAAAGGCTTCATTGCCTTGCCCAAGTTTTGAAGAAGCTTCATTTTAATGTTGCTGAATAACTCTTCATATTTGGATTGAGAAATGCCCCGGGTCTCCAAGCACTGCCTATGAAGTCCTGCCAAAGGATTTTGAACCTACCCAAGATCTGTTTGGGAAAAGCAGCCGTGACAGCAAAACTGTAGCTAGAACTACCTGAAGGGGCTTCCTGCTGTCAGCATTTCATACCCACCTTGCCAATTCCTGGCTTTGCTTTTCGAGGGCTTGATGTTAAGGATTGAAGATTAACAGCAAAAATTCTGGACCAATTTTCCCCCCAAGTCCAAGTTTCCCAGTAGCCTCCTTTCATATCTGTTCTTACTTGTGCAGAGATTCACTCAAGCACTGCTTTCTGCCTGCCCCATTCTGCATCCTTCCAGCCTGCTGGTTATGTCAAAATAAAGGGGTGATTTCCCAAGAAAAGGGAGGAAAAGTTGTCCTCAAAACAAAAGGATGAGACTTAATCCACTCATAGTACTCAAACAGGTTTTCCACACCATTTTCATCTGTGTTTCTGGGTTGTTAAGCAGAACACCCCACACTGCATCCCCTGCAGGCAGTTGAGCACAGCAAGAATAGGCAATGATTGCCAAAACCCCAGGCACTAGCAGAAAAACTCACTCTAAAGAGACTGATCCCTTCCAACACAAGCACAAGAGACTGAACAGAACAAAACCCAAAGTGGCTGATGCTGCTGGAGATGCCTTATCCTCCAGGACAGGGAATGAGCCCACAGGCTGCCCCAGCTGGGATAGACTAACTCCTACCTTCCCTGAGCCAGCCCACCCCTTGTCCCAGCAGGGAGGGACACCACAGGGTGCTCCCTGCACCTGAGCAGCTCTCCCTGCTCCAACTAGCTCACCCCTATATTTGGGAGCAAACAGCATCTTTCTCTTCCTACGTGTTCTCAGACAGCAGGAAGCAGTGTAGCCTGTGGCTCCAATGACCTCTCTGGCTCTGCATGTATTTATCTTCCAAATGTGGAAGCCTTTGGTTGCTGGAAGCCAGGCAGGAGGAGCATCAAACAGCAGCTTCCTATTATGTGAGAGAGCCTGTGCTTCTGAGCAGTTCACAGTGTGCCACAAAACATGTGAGCAGGGCTCTGCTTAGAGGGCACCAATCCCCCAAAGTCCAGCAGACAGGGAGGGTTATCAGCTAGGGAAGGTATTTTCTAAGGAAAGTAGAGGAAAGCTCTATCTGTGAAACTGAAAAGTAGTTTTATTAGGACTTGTTATCTCTCCTTTGCTGGAGAGGAATGCTAGCATCAATTTGTCACAAAGCAAACCTTCATCTCTCTCTCTCTTCTAACGTGGTGGCTTAAGCAATGGCTTAGATGCTGGTATTTTAGACTGCAACTCATCCTTCCATTTGTTTCTGCTCCTGGAGGCTTTTAGCAACAGCTACTGAACTGCATCACACCAGGGAAAGCCTTTCTAGAGACATCTCCTTCCCCTCAGAGGGAGGATCTGGCTTTTGCATCTCACCTTCATGAATGGAAGTGTCCTGCACTGGAAATGACTCTGAGGAGCAGAAAGCCTTGTCAGTCTGACTGCTCTCCAGCTTCTTCCAACAGCTGCATGGTCAGGGGAAGGTAACACTCAGATGTTGGCCCTGATCTCATGTTGGACTTCTTAGAAGAGCCCCACGCAGCTGCTCTCAAACCAAGGAGTCACAGGTCCTTTCCAAAACACCTCTCTGGTGCTCACTTCACAGAGCTCTGATTGATCTGGCTCTGCCTTGCACTGAAGAGCCACAGCAAACTCTGCCTTCCCAGGCAATTGCTGCAGCTCCAGGCTCTGGTAGAGATCTCATGTCAGGAGGCCTTGGCCAAGATGAGAATTACCCTCCAGGCTTTGTGTGCAAACAAGCTCCAGGCACCCTCAGCATCCAGGTGAACAACCAATTTGGTGTTTGCAAGGAGAGTTTGGGTTTCACGCTCAACAGAAGCAAAATTCTCCTCCTGCTCTTTGTGCTGGACCCCAGGAGCACAGAGTGGCTGCAGCAGCTCCCTCCCAGCCACAATGTGACAGGTTTCTTCAGTTCCAGGAGAGAAAAAAGCTCTTTTGGGAAAGGTTCTAATGCTCTGTGCTATCCTTTCAGTAGCTACTGGCAAAATATATCCCACCAGCCTGCCTGATGTATGGGTATAGGCTTGTACTGAGTGGAAAGGCAGAGCAGCCACCAAATTCTCAAAGGGAAACAACAGGCTCAGTGATCTACTGCAAGAGCTCTGGGAGCAGAGAGAAAATGAGAAGATACAAACCATCCTCTCCACTAAGAAACCTGCATGACCCCTCCCTGCCTTCCCTCTCACCAGAGAGGGGGCAACAGGCTACAAAGAACTGAGCAAAAGCATCTCAGTTGCAGGATTTGGGGTTGTTTGAGACAACTGGCTGACAGTTTTTAAATAAACAAATAAATAAAATGGTTCTTTCCCTGTGCAGACTGTGAGCAGGAATTTGTTTTAGGTGATGAGAAAACAATTTCAGCTTCCAGAAAAGGCTTCTTCTCAGACACCTGCTATCTGGAAGAATAAAGGTCTGAGCCCAAGTAAAAAACCCAATCAAATAAACAAAACGAAACACCCCTCCCCAAATATATATATATATATGAAGGAGACTGTTGATTCTGACCTTTCCACTGCAGGAGGGAGCTAGACCTCTGTCAGCACAGACAATGCCCAAAGACTTGTAGCTCAAGCAAGCCAGAGATTAAGAACTGCCTAGGTTTGAAGATCAGTGAGTTTTCTGCACAATCTTTACTCTCTTTTATGCTCCTGGTTTTGAGAACAAATAAGCACTGACTACACAGTATTTTATTTGCTTTGAAAGTTTTGTCACAGCAACACAAAACCTGCCTTTGGCACGGGAAATGGGGCAGAGACCTTGGCAAAGGTTGTGCCCCAAGTTTATGCCCACAAAACTCTGCTGGAGGTTGCACTACAGAGCCAGGGATGCCCTGAAACAGAGTGGCAGAGAAAAACCTCATCCTGAGCTGGCTTCACAGTCTGCCTGGGTGTTGGAGCACAGCCTGAAGGGAAAGTCTCACCTCACCCCTCTGCAGGACCTTTCAGTCCTGGAGAAGGCACCAGTTTCCCCAAATCCCCCAGTTCTCCAGGAACGTGTCCCACTCTCTGCTGCAGAAACAGCCTTCCTGCCAGGCTGTTTCAGGAAACCAAGTTTTGTTTTGTTGGTAATTTATGGCAAGCCTGCAGCTCCCAAACTGCCCAGTGTTAGCAAATAGCAGGCTGCTGTGCTACCCCCACACCCCAATGGCTTGTGGAGTGATTAAGGATAGCTTTAATTTGAGGCCTGCAGCTCAACAGCTCCCAGAGGATTGATAAAATACATATAGCAATCTCCAGTTCCACCTCTGGAGGCTGAGCCCTCTCCTGATGATTAACGACTGCTATTTCCTCCCTCTCTCCCTGCTGCTGGAAAAGGTTGATTGTCTGCAAGAACCAGCCAGCACTGGGCCCACACTCTGACTACCAAACAGAAAAACAGAAATAAAACCAACTTCCAAGAAGCAGAATTATGCCTGGAGAAGCAACAGAGACCCAGGATAGATCTACTAATAAAGAAACTGGGGTGATGGGGTCAGGCTACCTGAGGCAGACCTGGCTGAGCTGGGTTATCAGGGCTGCTCTCATGCACTGAGGAATGGGAGCAGAGAACTCCCCGGAGCCAACTCCGAGGCTGCTCCCAGGAGGCAGCAATGCCACAGCAGCCAACCCCCAGGAGAAATAAGCCTTGCAGCCCAGAGAGCTGCTGCTCAAGAGCCACCCTCCTTCAGTGTCTGCTGCTAGAGCCTGGGGCTCAGGAGGAGGGAGAGAAGCTGTGATGCATCTGTGTCCTTTGTAGCCACCTTCACGGACCACAGGCAGCTCCCAATGCACATTAAACACTAATCAGCTGTGAATATCCCAGTTGCCATCTCCACAGAAACCCACCTTGCCCAGCTTTGGGTCCAGGAGAGGCTGTTCCCACCTGGACACACACTCATTAAAGAGCAGGTACCAGAGACAAACGTGAACCACTGCAGAGAAGAAACCATCAGAGCTGGAGACCATGCCAGGAGCCTGGTGAGGAAGGGGAGCTCCCGGGTACCACAGCCCCAGGGAACCACATGCACAGGCAAGGAAAAGATCAACATGCATTTCCAGAAGAGGTGGAGGAGAAGGAGGATTCAACAAGAGAAAAGAACTCCCTCAGGAGAGCTTCACTTCCAAGTATAAGTTTTAATATTTATTCTGTACAGCCCCGGTGAAAAGAACTGGGAACTAAGGCAAAGGCAAATTATCCTCCAGAGCCCAAGTCAACGTCTGGTACATGGAGCAGAGCAGAGCAGCAGCTGTGCTCCTCCCTGGAGTCCTGTCCTGCATCTCTCCCATCTGCTGGAGCACAGCTTACAAGTCCAGAAGGAACCGATTGACTTTTTTCAGGTACTCAGACTTCAAGTAGTCTCCCAGCTCCTGCTTTGTGACCCACAGGAAATTCTCCTTCAGGTCTGCCCGGGATAAATCGCTGCTTTGGAGGAAGGCTTTGAAGAAGAACACTTTGGCTCCCACGTTATCCTCAGTCCTGATGGCCCTGGGGAACTTGTACTTGTAAATCCCATGTGGAGCATTCCCCAGGATTTTGGCTTGAATGTGATCTCCTGCAAGAACCCAGCAATGCAAGAGAAAGGAAACAAGGGGTAAGAACAAAGAGAACAGTAACTGCTCCTCTGCAGGAATGAAAAGGCAGAGCTGGTAACCCCAGATCTGCAGGAATGAAAAGGCAGAGCTGGTAACCCCACAACATCCAGCTGCAGGCAGAGCTGGTAACCCCAGATCACTGCACTTGCTGGAAAGCCCATCCCAGAGAGCTCCATCCTTTTGCCTTTTCCCAGCAGATGGGAGGCGATTTCACTGCAGCAGATGGCAAATAACCCTCAGACAAGGCATGGGAAGAAAGCCACGGGGATAAAGTGGAGGGAGGGCCACACGTGGCAAAGCACACACCTAAAACTGTAGCCATGGCTCGCTCAGCTGTGCCTCGCAGGGTCTCTCCAGGCTGCCATTCTGCCTGGGGCAGGAGCCACAGCTCCTGGTTACCAATTTTCTGTTTCACCAGGAGCATCAGGTTGGTGTCCAGCTTCCTGTTCAGCGACGTTCGAGTGTTGTTCTTATCAGCATCTGCCAAGAAATAACACAGAGGGGAAACAAAGTCTTGAGGCAGCACTGCTCTGATCCCCCTGATCGATCACCTCTCTGCACCTCATGATCTTTCAGCAACAGTACAAACACAGACACACAAAACAGAGACAAAATCTAGACAGCAATGCTCTCAGTTGCTCCAGAAGCCAGTGCAGGATTCAGCTGGAATCAACTGGTATACTGAACTCCATTTCAATTCCAGGAGATACAGCAAGTAACCTGGATCTCTAGTGTGACAAAAAAACCCCAAAAAACAACCAACAAAAGCACCAGGCAGAGCTTGGGAACCAAGTAACCAAACATTTCTTATCTGAAAACATCCCTTTTCACCATTTCTCCCTGCTTTAGTTGAACACACCTATCTTCACAGCACAGAAACACTGAGTCCCTTGTCAGCCAGTTAATTTATTATGAGTTACAAGTGTAGCCAGAGAGTCAATGCTCTTTACACCACAAAAATACTCGGTAAATGCCTTCTCTGAGCTGTGCTCAGCAAACAACCGGGGTGTTCTCACCCACCACTGACTCCAGCCTGTACCTGTTACCCGAGGAGCAGCTTTGAATTGCAGTAACTTTTTTTCCCACTTCTCCTCCAGGTCTTGAGCCATGATGACCGTTTTGCCAGGTGCTTCATCGTCATCGTACATGCTTTCTTTCCTCCTCCGGAGCTGCTCCTCCTCCTCCAGCTTGCGCATTTCATGATCCGAATAGTGGCTTTTCTCCAGCTCTATCTAAAAGAGCAAGGCAGAGAATTCTTACACATCACCCAAAGAGCTCCCACACTCGTTTCGGGACTGGCAGCCGAGGCGCCGCATGATGCTATCCCCTCCACGCCCGAGGCGGCCATTTTCCCCGCCGCCACCCCTCCTCTACCTGCCCCATGAGGGCCGCCATCTCTTCCTCCTCCTTCTCCAGAGGCTGCGTGATGCGGGGCAGCCGGAGCAGGCACATGGCCCCGAAAAGCTTCCAGGGTCGCGGGGCGGCAGCGGTGCAAAGCCACCGACCCCAGGCCGCCGCCGCTCGCTGCCTGGGCGCCGCCATGACACCGCCCGACACCGCCCCCGGCGCAGCAGCGCGGAAGGGGCGGAGGGAACCGCAACCATCTTTCCCTCCCCGCTCCCGGCGTGCTGTGCGGGGCTCCGCGGCCGTGCGGTCGGGGTCAGGGCGCCATGAGCGCGGCGCTGGCGGTCGCTTGGCAACGGCTGCTCGGGGCGGCCTGGGGGTGAGCGGCGGGGCCGGGTCGGGTGTCACCCCCACACACAGCTCCCGGGCTGGCTGCTGGGACCCTCGCACCCCGCGGTGGCGGCTGGCACGGGGGTCCGCGCTGGGTCCGAACCCTCCCCCGTGTCCTCACGGCCGGCTGCCGTTTGTCTCCCGCAGGAGCCCTGCTGCTGTCCTAGGCCGCGGCCTGCGCACCGGCCCACAGTGCCTGCAGGACCTGGCGGAGGCGGGGACCGCGAAGGAGACGGAGAACCGGAGCTCGACCGACTTGAGGTGAGAGGGCCAGGCCGCACCGGCAGAGCTCTGCCCCTTGCCGCCCGCTGGGAGGTTTTAACGCCTTCAGGGGTTTTTCAGACGAGGAAGGAAGAAGTGACTTGACTCAAATCATACATGCAGCTTGTGATTTAGAGACTCTATCCCTTTTTTTCCTTTCCCAATGTAAAATAAAACTGCAAAATATAATAGAGCGAGTCCCTGATAACTCTCGTTTTGCTTCTCAGCCCTTTAATCCTGCAAAGGAACTCCATGAGATGGGATGGAAAGGTCTATGAAGAGATCCCAATAGCTCACATCAAGGCTACCTACAACAAGTAAGCAAACGAGCTGCCCAGCTCCTGCTCTCGTGCAAACTAAAGCTGGTGAATGTACCTGGGTTTTGGCCAGTAAGTCCTTACATCAGAAGTCTCAAAGACTGTTGTGGTGTTCATGACTTGGAAGATAACACTGAATTGAATTCAAGCCTCAGTGCTGTGCATGTCCCTGTAGCATCATGAACAGCAATAAGATTATTACACATTTTGGACTCCATTCTGCTATGAATAATTGGGTGCAGAAGGCTTCAAGGTCAGGGTACATCTACCCCTCTGCTCTTGTGCTACTGCTGTACAGGTGTTGAAAAAAACTGCCCTATTCCCCATGAGAGACAGTTGTGTTTTATTAGTGATCCCCAGTAGGCTACTTGACTGTTTCATAAAGCTCTTTGAAGTCCTAGAAATGCTTTTTTTGAATAAACAGAAGAGGTAAAATGTTGACAGCAAGAGGTGGGTCTGAAAGGGCTAAGTGGTATCTGAGGTGTATCTGGATAAAGTGTATTTTACCTAGAAGGGTTTTGCCACCTCTCAGATTGTCAGGGTGACCAGAAGGGCTCCGCAGCAGATTTGTGTAAGTGAAAGTTACACTGAAAGGGAGTCACTTCTTTCTTCTACCCCTCTTTCTGTAGCACCCACATCCAAGTGGTCAGCTTTGACAACAGGCCACTCGCCCACACGTCCTGTGGCACCGAGGGCTTCCAGAATGCCAAGAAGGGCACGGCCATTGCAGCACAGACAGCAGCCATGGCAGCAGCAGTGGTGAGTCTGCCCTGCTGCCTCTCCCCACCTGGGTCTCTGCCTCCCTCCCAGGCAGCAGTCCTGGGCTCTGCTCTTCACACTGCTGCTGGCTGACAGCTTCACCCGACACACACTGTGCGTATTTGAAACAGCAGCTGGAAATGCCCAGAGGGTGAGCTTAGCTCTGCTGCTTGTGACTGAGAGATGTAACTTGGAGCTTTACCCTCTTCCAGTGCCACTTTGCATAGCTTCTTTCTGAGTTTCTCTCTGCCATTTTGGAAATACAGTCCCTGAATCAGCAGTAGCTCAATTCTTGCACTGTAGGGGACTGAGGAGCTGCTATAATTACTGGCTGAATGGTTCATATTTGCTCTCTGCCCCAGGAGAAGGGAGCTGCTGCCAGCAGTTCCAGCCAGAGAAGGCAATGTCCTTACATGTATGGTTTCCAGCTGCTGACAGTTGGCTGTAATGGTTTCTGAAAACCCTGTGGGTGTCCGGGTGGCAGGAGAAGATGAGGCTGGTTGTGTCACAGTCCTCATTACAGCAGAATGAGACAAGGTTAAACTGAAAATCCTCTTCCTAAATGAGGTAGAACTTGCTCCAGCCTTTCATGTCAGAGGTGTTTGGTGCCACTGCTGCCCAACAGCTTCTTGTGGTCGACTCGGAGGAATAGAAGAACATCTTTGCTGTTAATCTGTGCCCATGGGAGCCTTGTAACAGCTGCATAGCTGCTCTGGGTCAGATTTGTTCTGTCACCGTGACAGTTGTGGGTGCATTCATTGCACCAGGACGTGGGAAACCAGAGGCCTGGAGGAGCTGTGTCCACAGGGTGGCAGCACGGCTCTGCTTTACAGCAGGGGGCTTTCGTTCTCAATTTGCAGGCCCCGGGATTCGCTGCACTGAAGGTGTGTGCCCCCTGCACAGCAGTTAGAAAGCTTGCCTGCTTTTCTCATTTACCCTCCAGAAGGAATCCACTGATCACAGGAGAGAAGAGGCTGCATTAGAGAAGGGAAAACAGCTCTGAGTTACCCCTTGTTAGTCCCTTGCTGGCTCAGTCATGTATCCATGGATATGTCATCTTCTGCCCTGGCTTTAGGGCACAGATAGTTTGATCTTCAAGCTTTCTCTTTACACTGAGCTGACAGCCTAGCATGGAAGTTCTCTTGAAACTGCCACTGCTGTATCCAGGTCTCCTTGTCTCCCTGTTTCTTTGTGCAATAATCCCCATATTTGTTTTCTGTATCCATTACTACCTAAGAAAACTATGATAGTGGGTCAAAAGGGAATGAAATACTCAGGGGAGCAGGAGCAGTCAGAGCAGACAGAACTAACCTGCTCTTCTTTTCACAGAAGGCCCGTGGGAAGGGTGCACTGCACATACGAGTCATGGTGAAAGGACTGGGACCGGGACGAAAAGTAGGTGCCAGAGTTTCTTTTCGTATTTTTCTTTTCTGGGCATCAACCAGGTTGGTTTTTTTAATTCAGGCTGGTCTCATCCCTGTACCTATTGACTTGGTTTTTCTGAAGGTGATGTAAAGAATTAATCAAGTTCTTAGTAACAAAATTTAGAATAATTATAAACTTAGAGTAATATCACTTTGGATGCAGAATAACAGCTGTATGTGGGACTTCCTTCAAAAACTGATGGGAATGCTGCTGAAAGGACTGGGACAGATAGGTTTAAACCGGGTTCTTTGATGTTAATTACTTAAGATAATTACAAAGAACCATTGAACAAGTTGATTTTTGGAAGGGGGACCAAACTACTTTCCCCTGCATCCTTCTCCTGGTCCATGCTGACCTTTTGTTGTTTGGTTTTTTTTGTTGCTGCTGGTGGTTGTTTCCCTTCTCTGCTGTTCAGGGTGTTGATTACAGCATGTCTTCTGCTTTCCTGTCCCTCCAGGCTGCCATCAAGGGTTTGACCATGGGAGGGTTGGAGATCATCTCCATCACGGACAACACGCCGGTGCCACACAATGGCTGCCGCCCGCGCAAGGCCAGGAGGATGTGAGCAGGGACACAGCAGCTCAGCACCAGTTCATGCAGCAGGGGCTGCACTGAGTCTTGCTCCCCTGAGATTCTGGAAAGCCACCTTCCCCTCTTGAGGGAAGCTTGAAAAAGGGAGACCATCCTGGGTCTTAAAAGCCTGGGTGGTGGAAGCCGGAATACTTGTAGTCCCTTAGTGGGAAGCCTCTTCTGTATAAAGTTTGTTGATTAAAATGTTGGTCTTCTGAGAGCTGTTCCTGCTGTGTTTCCAGAAGTATTTTGGGTTGTTATTGCCTCACGAGTGCTCTCTTCCTCTCACCACCATATGTGGCTCTTGTCTCGCCCTCTGTGCTATCACTGCCCTTGGTAGGTGAAAGAGGAGCTTGAGGTCTAGATCTTCTAGTCATCTGTAGTAAACAACTCCATGGGGTCACATCATCTTCCTTCTCTCTTTCACACATTAGGAAACAAGCCATAGGGCAACTTCCCCTTCCCCCTCGGGCCAGGGCTCTGTGAGAGGCACCTCTCCCTGCTCACACAGCATAGAGCACTCCAGTCTGGATCCATTACTGGGGTTTTGTTTCACCCCAGTTGTAACTGGCCTGACAATGCTGTTGGCAAAGTGCCAGTCTTTCTAAAGGGGCTGGGATCTTGCTGGCTTTGCTCCTTATGGTCTCTCTTGCTCCTGCCTTGTGCACCTCAGACTGGACTTTCTGGAGTCCTGGGGAAAGGGAGCTGGGGGCTAGTAGGCCTGAGGAACAAGGAAATGCTGCCATGGAGATTTTAAGCGCTTAAGTCTTGGAACTGCACCTCTCTATATCCACCAGCAGCATGAGCTTGTCGTGGGTCTGTGATTTGTATTATTGTTGCCCCAGCTCCATCCAGAGAGAATTTCTGCTAAGAAAATACATCTGAGGCTCTCTGGAACATTAACCAGAGATGGTGGCAGCAGTAACTGACTACAGGATTGATACCCTGGGTGGCAAAGGCACAAAGGGCACCTTCTTGAAATCCACTCTGCCAGAGCAGCCCTGGCTGTACGCAACATACATGAGGTAAAAGCTTCACCTGCACACAGAGAATTTTGGTGCAGCAGTTCTGTCAGAAGCCCAGAATCTTCCTTTCTATTATTTCTGTCATTCCTCCTTAGTTTCTTAAATTGCATATTTATTCTCTTGGTCTTTAGAGAAAGGGTGCCATGGCAACAAGGCAGTGAACCTCCTTCACAGGGCTGAATGGCATACGGCAGCTTTTGAAAGAAACCAGTCTGCTTGGAAGAGCCTGTTGAGTTGCATTTGACAGAAAGAGAAGAAAACAAGATTTGGATAAATTCCCCACCCTACCCCAACTGTCTGGATTTGAATAGAGGGGAGGTTCTCTTAAAGGGAAGTTCCTTGAGCTGTCACAGAGTTGACAGCGAGGTAGAGAGGTTCTTCCAGAGATGTCTGACACAGAAGAGTTTCCCCCCTCACTCCAAAAACATGGCTGACTTTTTGGTGACTTCATATTCCTCTTGTTGAGGAGAAGACACCAGGCCAGCTCTGAGCTGCAAAGACCAGCTGGGCATGTGCAGGCAGCGAGCTGGGCAAGGCACCTGTGAACACAGCAAGGCTGGGCTGGTGCCTGTGCCAAGCACAGTGGCCAGCCTGAGGGAGGAGGGGCAGCATCTGTGCCAGCAGGCTTGTCTAACACCAAACATCATTGTTCTCACCACAAGCTGCTCACTGCATCAGTGCCCACGCCAGGTAAAGGTGATAAACTGAAAAATAATTTTGAGAAGACATCTGCAGCCCTCCCGAAATCCAGGGAAGAAAGAGTAGACTTGATAATCAGAAAGCAGCTGGAATAAAGCTTTGTCTTAGCCTAGAATCAAGGGTGTGCCCTTTGCAAAGGCCACTCCAACACTCTTGGCTTCTGAGCATTTGTGAACTTATTACAGAGGCTCCCAGTGCTTATGCCCTGGGAAGTTTGATCTCCCTGTCTGTCCTGCCTACTTCTTCTGGTAGCTACCCCTTCTTCTTCCTCCAGCTGACATTTACACTGCACTGCGAGCTGGACAGAAGAGGCTGGCACCATCCTCCATGGCTCAGTGTCTAAATCCCTACAGCATCATGAACTGTTTGTCTTCCAAACCCCCAGCTCCACAAACCCTCCCTGAGCTCTCCAGCCCAGTCCTTCAGCCATGCAGCTTTTCCTTGAAGTCACATTTGCCACTCACCTTCTCCCCTGCCCTGATGGAGCACCCCAAAGCCATGTCCTAACTTAATGCTGGGCCTGAGCTGTTTGTTCTGGGGCAGCCCCTGGCAAAGTGGGAGGGCACAGCTGCACAACACAAGCTCTCCCACTTGGTACAAGGGCTTGGTCACTCCTTCCTGCACAAGCTGTACAGTGAGAGAAGTCTTAAAACTCTCTATTGTTGTTGGTCTTGCAGGGAATTAATAGACACCAATAGCACTTAATGATTTCCTTACCCTTCAGATGAAACTATTAATTAAGGGCCTGGTTTTAGTCATGCACTGGTGTTTACCACTTCTAATTGCTTTTCTTGGCACCTGGGTGGAATGCTGTGTTCTGCTGGCTCACATTCCTCCTGAGCAGCAATTACTTGGCAGTAGCACGGACACATTAGCAACCTCATTAGGGTCACATCCTCTCCCTTTGGGCTTCCCCAGTGCTTTGGGACATTTTTCTCTCTGCTCCTTCCTAACGTGATTCTCTCAGTGAAGCCTTTTGCCATGAAACGAGCTCTGAAGCTGCTTCTGATTGCAAAGCTTCATCCTCATTCAACCGTGGCCTTTCTGGGGTGTTACCCTCTGTTTTAAAATACCACACAGACCTTTCTCCATCATTTACAGGGGTGAAACACAAAACAGTCTTCTGACTTACAAGGAAAATGCTGCCTTGGATCCATTTACCCCTCAGTGAGTACCATACTGCCTCAGGGAGTGGTGTCTAAATCAGTGGTGGCTTGAAAAAACAGCCCCCAGCCTTCTCCCCGTTAGCATATTATTCTACAAAGAGGAATGATTTCCCTCTCCTCTGCAACAAGTTCCTTATACCTAGAGCTGCAGCTTTCTCTGCTGAATTGGTGATTTACTATTTCTTACGCAAGCAGCCCGGTGACAAGAGTCAGGCAGCCAATTTCGATCCTTTTGTGAGATTCAATTAAATCATTAATTAAGTGATGTCAGTGTCCTTTAGCAGCTGACTGTACACACAAGTGAGCGAGGAGAAGGGGATGGGCTCTGCAGTGCTAATAAACCAGAGAAGCAGGGCTGCTTCACCACGGCCCAGCTGCAGCTGTTGGGGACATGTGTGCAGGTTTTCCTGGCATTCCCAGCTTTCCCTCCGGTGTGGGAATACCTGGCTGGAGATGTGCACAAAGCGGGTCAGCCAGGAGGTGTTTATAACCCTAAAGCACCATCTTGGGAGCCTTTGAGAAGTGAACAGTTCAAGTCGGGTTATGTGTTTGCACTCAGACTTCGACAGATAATCTGGATGCTGCTTTCGTGCCTCGTGTCCTTGCCCGGCCCCTCTTCCCCTCCCAGCTGCCTCTCCAACTTCAGCCCCTGACCTCTGAGACCAAAAAGATCAAGGACACTCAGATTGTTTTTGTGCTTTTTCAAGGCCCTCCTTTCCCCTCAAGAGGCATTAATGGGTACTCGACGGCAGTGGGAACTGCTCAGAGGTTTTATTAATGAACCACCTAATAGCATCCAAGATCCCACACTGATGGGGAAGCGGGGGTGTGGGGTCCTCTTGGGGAAGCATGGAGGGGAGCCAAGCCTCCATGTTATTCCCTTCTTTTGAAAGCACTCACGCCTCCTCAGCTGTGTTCTCCAAGCTCCCCCTGAGCTAGTGCCACTTGGCAGAGTCCTTTCCTTTCTCTGGAGTTCGTAACTCTCCTCCTACACCCACCTCTATTGAGAGTTGGAGGCTGTGTACCTGGACCCAAACCTCTCGGCAGCTACGGAGCCCTAAGAGCCATCACCCAGGAAAGCTGCTCCAGCAGCCCCTTCCCTGCTTGTTTTTCTATCAAAGTAGGCAGAAGGAAGAAAGGGTTGGGTGTGAGGGGCTGAATGCTAAGCGAGGATGCAGGCAACAAAAAAAGTGGGTCGGGAAAGAACACAGAGGGAAAAATGCATTAAAATACAACATGGATAAAAAATAACCAAACAACAACAACAAACCACCTTTCCTAAGGCTCAAATCTCTTGGCTGGTGATCTAAGAGTCAGCATGGACTAGGAGAAGGATGCAGGGAAAGGCTCTCCAGAACAGGGCTAGATGTGCTCCCCTTTGTTATTCTTCCAGCCAGACCCCCATGTCAGAAGGGTGGGGTGGCCTCACTCGGAAGCCCTTCCTGCCAGCACGACCAGCTACTTGGGACTTTCACTTCAACAATTTAAAGAAGGCACAAAGACCATCCAGAAGCTTTGTTTAGAAACTGCTCCAAAGCCTCGCCAAGCAGCAACAAGAGCCCTCAAAACCTTCCTTCCCCTTCTGAGCTGGCTCCAAAATCCCTCCTCTGGCTTTGCAAAATCATTAAGTGGCAAGGCACAAACTCTTCAGGTGGGGTGGCTGATTGATGTCCACCACACATCCCAGCCACACTGCCAAGGACTCCAGCTCTTGGCCCTTTCTCCCTCTGCTCTCTCCTCTGGGCAGGAGCAGGTCGGGCTTCCCACTGCACAGCACTCTGTGTAACAAATAAAATGCAGGAAAAAGACACATATTTCATCCCCTAACCCTTTCAGCACCACCAAGATGAGGTGGTGAACTAGGGCTCTTATCTCTTCACGCACCAGCCTACAGGCAAACAACTTGCTCTCCTATTGCCAGCCAGGGCTCTCACACAGCCCCTTGCCAAGACCTGGATGCTGCCTTTCATTTTGCTCCTGACAAATCCACAGAAGTAAATTATCAATTTCCTGAGCTGCCAGTATAAAACCAACCAAGGAATGCAAATGACTTATGCCAGCCCTCTGGGCTTCTCTTACAATGCCAACAGCTGGGAAGCAGCCTGGCTCCAGCACTGGGAGATGCTCTGAAATGCTCTGCCCGTGGATGTGGTTGTAAAACCAGCCCTGTTTACTGAAACCCCTGCAACAGCAGCAGTGCAGCCGGCCGGGGAGATCCTCTTCCTAGCAATCCTGCAGCCAAGCTTGGCCATGCTGTCACCAAAGAGCCAGAGAAAAAAAAACTGGGACAAACCCTGCTGGGTCTCAAGCAGCTGCACAGCAGAGCTGCTCCCCCCAGCCCTTATCGCAACCAGCAGGTTGGCACCGACATCTCCTTTCCAATCTGAGCCCTCTGGGGAAGAAGCCGGCGTGGGAGGAGCCATTGTTAGGGGCTTGAAGGGGTAGGAGGCAGGATGAGGTGAGATTAACTCAGACTTTGCTGCCCAAAGCCAGACGGGCTGCAGGGCTCAATCGCCCTGTTGACACGACATTTGTCTGCCCTATGTTACAGGAGACCTTGTTTGGCTGGCAGCTGCCCCGTCTCCCTTACACACAGGGATTTCACCTGCATTAAGGACTCACCGCTCAGGGCTTAACCACTGACCTACCTACGCTGCTGCAGGTACCCGCAGCTAATCTGGACCTCACCCTGACCTGCCCCCCAGAAATAGGGCAGAGGCAACCAAACGCCCTTCGCAGCCGCCACGCCAGAGCGGGCACTGCCTGGGCACCAGGGTGATGCTGGTGTTCTGGGAGGGAGGTCCCACCCGAGAGCAGGCACTGCCTGGGCACCAGGGCACTGCCAGTGTTTCGGGAGTGGGGTCCCACCTGAGAGCGGGCGCTGTGTGGGCAATGCCGGTGTTTTGGGAGGGGGGTGGCACCCGAGAGTGGGTGCTGCCTGGGTGACGGGGTGATGCTGGTGTTTCAGGAGGGGGTCCCACTCGAGAGCAGGCGCTGCCTGGGCAATGCCAGTGTTCTGGGAGAGGGGTCCCACCCTCGGTGCCGCTGCATCCCTTGGGATGCGGTTTCAGCCCCATGGCACAGAGCAGAGCTCTCCACCAGGTGCCCCAGTGCCCCTCGCCTCTCCAGACTCACCCTCTGCAGCGCTCTCCTCCCCGCAGCGGTTGCTGGGCGCAGCAAGGCCGTTTCCATGCTGCCGGCTGTTTCTCCCCGTTGCCGTGGTGACGGTGCTGGGCGCCGGCAGGCCGGAGGTGGGAGGGCGAGGACCGAATCTCCCAGGTACTGGCCAAGGGCAGCGGGTACATCTAATCCAGCACCGCTCCACTTGACAGCTCCGAGGAGCAGCGAGGAGCTATCGAATGACCAGCTCGGCGGCAGCCAGCGGGCACTCGGGGGGATGTGGTGCTGCCCACTGCTCTTGTTAACACCCTACAATCATGTCAAAGTGGCTGGCCAGCTCTGGCAGGGCTTCCCTGCCACCTGCCTGCTCCATGCCCCCTCACACAGCCAGTCCCACACACCCCCTGGCTCCTGCACCTCCAGGGCTGGGCTGTTCTCCAGCAGCTCTCAGGGTATCACCTTCATCAATCCCATCCAAGGCAACCAGACGCTGCTGCACAGTGCATCAGGCACTGGGATGGAGACACTGGGATGTGCTGGGTCACCCAGGTCTGCCTCCCTACCTGAGGCTGTCACCATGAGCCTGGATGAAGGAAGGACACTGGCAGATGAGAGGACAAACCTGTGCAAGAGCAGCTTTCAGAGGGGGATGGTGCACTGCCAAGGGTGGGTGCTCAGGGAGCTCTCTGGGCAAAGCCAGGGCTGCTCTGGCCCACGCTTGGCATGTTGCAAAGCTACTGGGGAAAAAGGAAGAGAACAGCTATATAGAGTGGAAGTATCATGTTCCTGGCTTTAAAAAGGCTGAATTCACCTAGTTCTGGCACCTACAGAAGGCAAACTCCTCCAAATGCTCCAGTTCAGACCTGTACAAGGAATACAGAAAACGCCCTGTAGTGTTTCCCCACCACTTTCCATTGCCTTGTCACAGTTTCTGTAGGATTTTCTGTGGCCAATTCTTGCGCTGCTCCACCTCAAGAAAAGCTCCCCTAGGAGACACCTCCCTGTGATCCTCCACCCTCTGGCCTCCCAAGGGCCCTGGGCACCCACTGAGCACCCTGACATGCCCTAAAACTGTCCCCAGATTCTCAGTTGCACTTCGCATCCTCACAAAACCAAGAGCAGGCAGCAGTCTCTCCACTAGGAAACTGCAACAGCTAGAAGGTGCCCTAGGAAAGCATTTTACATTGGGGAGGAAAGAGACAAAAGACACCATAAAAAATTACCTCTGCACAAGAGCAGCACAGCCCGTGGGGCTCACACAATGCCCTCCTGTCCTTGTAAACCAAGCGAGGGTCAAGATGTTACCCAAATGCTGCAGCACAGCCCCCAGCAGCTGGGCCTAGGGGCACTGTGCCCCTTTCCAGTTCTCCTGGCACGTGGGACTGTGGTAGTCACCCACAAATTACCAGTTTCCAGACTGCTAGTCAAAAACCAGTGTGGGTTTTTTTTCTGATGTCAAGACATCAGGAAAAACTCCCAGTTCGGGGCTTTTCCCACATCAGTGTTTTTCCAAGAACTCATTTCCTTACACAGCAAGGAGAGCTCTTCCCAGAGACAAACAATGGCAAATCAGCCCTCTGTCTGGGGATGCTGCTGCCTGTCGAGCCATCAGCCTGGTGGGCAGGCAGTGCCAGGCTGCTGCTGCTGCACTGACTGACTCTGCAGAGCTCAGCCCCCCTTCCCTGCAGCAAGGAAAAAGGGAAAAAAAAAATAATAAAAGCCTTTCACCATTCCCTCCTCCTGAGGAGTATGTGGCCTGAAAAGCTTTTACAGGCTATGACAAGGAAGCACAAGAATTCAGGCACAACAACGACCTGGACTCTGGAAGCAAGGCAAAAGCAATCCCACCAAATCCCATCCCATCGCTGCCCCCAGGACCATCTATTTGCTCTGCAGTGTGTGACTATCCAAGACAGGTTCACACAAGGACAAAAAGCTGTCAGAGGGCCACGTGCCCCATTGCCATCCAGCCTTTACCACCTCTCTGCCCACAGCCCTGCAGACCCTAGGGAAAAACTAGCAGAGAAGTGGCAAGACAGGACACAAACAAGAGAGACAAAGGGACTTCTTAAAGCCTCAGCAATCTGATTCTTCTGGCTGGGTCAAAAGGCCCAGTGGATGCCAGCACCTGAGCAAAAGGAAGGTCCTTTAAGTACAGAGAACATCAGGGAGCTAAATCAGGGCCAGCCACTCAGTGCTGGAGGGTTAACTGGAAGGAGTCTCTAGTAAGGACACCTCATTACTGGATATATAGGTTTGATTCTAATGGGATTTCTGTACCTCTCTGTCTAATGCAGTTTATATAAGAAACATTGCAAGGTTCCTGCTTTTATTACTATTTTTTTAAAGCAAAGGCAGCACATGAAGTAACAAAAGATGGGATTCTGCTGCCAGTCAAACGTGTTTTCCAAGTCAAGCATCTCCTTGTCACTTAGTGCCTACCTGAAAAGCTCAAGAGCTTTCTGATACGCTCAAGGTCTCCACAGGAAAGCATCAGAGAACTGCACCCAGGAAAAAGCAAGAAGGGTTCAAAGGGAAGGGGCTTTCATGCCCAAGATGTGGCTGCTTAGAAGAACCAACATCAACTGGGATGCTGCTTGGTTGTCACAGAGCAGCAGAAGGTTACAAGGGGAATCCAGACTTCGGAAAGGTCCCACCCATACGTTCTCAGCCACGGTGTTCTGCAAAGCTGCAGCAAATCTGGGAGTAGCACACAAGAGAAAATGCAAGTGCCCAAGCCGACCCTAAGAGCAGTGACCAGCTCTTTTGCCAAGCAAGGTGTGTTCAGCTTTCCTCTCTTGACCATGGATCATCAGCAGGAAATGGCCACAAGGTGGGACAAATGCTATAAACAGAATAAAGGAAGTATCTCCAAATACAAGTTGCTAGTCATAACATACAAAGGGAAAAACATAACTGAAGACCAAGAATTCCCCCTCCTGCATTAGCTCATGTAGAGAAGAACTGGAGAAATCTGCAGTAACTATGGAAAGACCTTGGGTAGGAACAACACTTGCACTCCACGTGCCAGGAAGAGGCATCAAACTCACACAGGATTTGCCTGTGTAGTCCAAAGCACACCCTGGCACCTCTTCTTAGCAAAGGGCTTCCCATCCACACCATTAAGATTTTTTTGGGAAGACAAAGGCAATAAATCAGGCTCTTAAAGCAAATTCCATTTATTCCATTTTTGTCTAGCCTAGGAAAAATAACAGATAAAAAATATCTCCCCTTTCCTCCCACCCTCCCCACCACACACACTTTTTGTTGCTTAAATAAGAATCAACATTTCAAGCATGAGAGACTTTTGTTTCAATACTTTTCTGTAATAAAATTAACTCTGTTGTAGATATAAAACGCAGCAGCCAAGACCAGAGGATCTGCTGTGCTACTCCAAGGCAATTAGTACCCAGAATGATCAATCACTTTGTCTGCAAACATAATAAGAAAATACTTAGTACTTATCCAGCACTTTTTATCCATGAATCTCAAAGTGTTTTACAAAAGCTGAAAATATGCTTTTGGCCTCATTTACAGAGAGGAAAACACCAGCTGGAACAGGAAGAAATTTGCCCCCAGTCACAAAACAATTTAACAACACAGCTAAGAACAGATCTCTGGTCTCTCAGCCCCAAGTCCAACAATCCGTGCCACGCTCCCAGCTTCACAGAGGACAGCCTGAATTTGGCAAAAGCCCCAGCTGCAGAAATGTTGAAGTGGTTTATAATTTTGCCACTGAAGAAAGAAAAAAAAAAAGTCTAAATGGAGATCTGACAGCAATTTCAGTAAGCACTACCCTCCCAAGGCTGTGACACCAAGGAGTAAAGCTGGTCTTGGATGGAGCTGCTGCTGAGAGCTTTGGGGGGGGGGGAAAAACCAAACAAGACAAAAAGTCTCATTTGGGAAGTGTGAACAAATGTGAGTGGTGCAGAAGGAGGTAAATCCACGATTTACAATGTGCAAATGATTCTCCACTTGGAGCAGTAATTGAATGTTTGAGGAACAGATCACAGGATAAAAACATAAAACCTTGACAAATAGTGTTATTAGATGGAGAGGAACCTGGCGCTGAAGCACGCACGGCCTGACACCTCCTCTGTTAGCAGTCTCCTGACCTGACAGACCTGAGAAACCCACAGTGCAAACACCAGGAAAAGAGCAAGGAGTACATTCAGTGAGGTACCATCAGACAGAGAGTAAAGGCTGATTCAAAGACCCCAGGGCACTCCTCATGTTGTACACAGGCACCAACAACCCACGCAGTTACCTTCCTATGCAGTGCCATGGAGAATGACTGCATGACTCCAACGCTGTCCTTCACAGCCACGTGGCCACAACACATCACAGCTCCTTCTGGTCCAAACCAGGCACCCTCAGGGTCCTTTACAGTGGAGGATCTCCTGTGTATAAGCACCAATTTTCTAACGCCCACACTGTAGGGCTGCACAGCAGCAGGCTCCAGCTTCCAATGGAGCACCTCGCCACGCCAGGGCAGTTGGCAGTGCCTGGTGGCACACAGTCACCAGCCAGGCTGTGTTGTACAACCAAAACCTCCATTCTGAAGAGAAGGGCAGGCCAGTATTCTCAGCAGCCCAGGGTGGCAGGTAAGGTTACACCCAGGAGCTTCTTTCAGCAGCAGCATGAACACCGTGGTGCTCCAAGCAACACCCACACACCAGTCAGCCGTGCTTTGAAGCCTGGGAATGGCAAACAGGGTTCTCACAGAGAACAGCAGAGCAAACAGGGACAGGTAAGCAACCCAAGTCAACCACTTTGTCTCCTCACTGCAAACCTGCAGCAAAGCACATTCATTCAGGTCTCCTCCCTCCTCGCTGGGCAAACCCAAGTGCTGCTGATCCTCCCCACACTCACTGCAAGATACAGGAGGGGGCCAGGGGCTGGAGTTCCCCTCCTCTCAGCAGCAGAATCTGCAGATGGCCGGGAGGATTCACCCCCAAACTGCAGAGAAATCCTTCCAACAAGAGCAAGGAGCAACTGTTGCTCCCCACACCCTTCCCAGCCACCTGTTTTCCTTCTGTGCCCACATCCTCAGGCAGCACAGACACAACCAGCTGCCCTGGCCTTCTGGTATCAACACAACACCTTTCACTTAGGAGCTTTTATGAATACTAAGGCACAAAGAATAAGTGACTTGTATAAGAGTCAGGAACACACCTCACGTCTCTCAATTGCAGTGATCTCTCACACCTCCCTTTCCTGATCTCTTGCATATTCAAATCACGTGAGTAGATTGTGCGGAAGAGAACAGGATTTGGATTCCCTAGTAATACTGAAGATGCAAACATGGGGAGCTGAATTCCTAAGCCCTCCCCACAGCTCCCATCCATTCTCTATATGACAGGCTGTTTGTCTCAACAAGGTAGGAGAGCACCAGCGCAGAAAGGAGCACTCCACAGCCGTGTTGCAAAGCTCCATCTTTGCCATCCCAAGACCTACACTAGGAGAGAAAACAGACATGCCTCTGGGAAACCAGGAAAGCAACCTCAGCCACACTTTGTTCATCCACAGAAACAGGGACCAACAGCAGTGCTTAATGCAGCAGGAGCTCCACAGTACAACCAGGGGCAGAGGAAACACACGCCCAGCTGGAGCAGACTGGCTTCCCACAGCAGAGGGCCCTTCGAGCTGCGGCTGGTAGCAGCTCCCGGGTCAGGTTTCTTGGCACGAGTGACCGTTTGGTTTCCTAGGAGGCACGAGCGTCTGGCTTTGGTGAGGCTGCAGCAGAGGCCCCAGAGCCCAGGAGAGAGTTGCCCTGGCCAGAAGTGGGAGCTAGGTGCAGCTGTGCCTCATGTGGAAGTTGACCACGTACTCCGCGTTGGTGCGCTGCACCGAGATGGCGAAGGGCTCGAAGGGGTGGAAGGTGAAGGCCACCAGGCGCCGCACCGTGTGGTTGATGGGTCTCCCCAGGAGTCCCGCCTGGATCTCAAACTTCAGGAGGCCAGAATCACGAGCGTAAAACCTGAAAGGAAGATAAAGGCGATTACGGCTGTTCCCCACTAGTGACTCTGCCATCTGGGCTCTTCAAACGCAGAGACAAGTTCAATCTCTGGTGCTCCCTTGGGGTGGGAGGTTCCTCAGCTGGGTGTCTGGCTGTGCAGGGAAGCAGTTTGCTTTCCACTGTCTAGGAAAGACTGACTTCGTTTTAGTGTCATCAGTGAGAGGGCTCCGGCTGTCAGTTTGGTGGACACGGCTGAATTCAGAAGAGGGAGTAAGTTTGGTCCAGATCACACCTGTGCTGGCTCTCCAACCTAATGCAAGCTGCTCCCCATGATCCCTAAGGCAGACGTGCTGTACAGAACTGAGTCACTTCCCTTGGCAATGGCCTTCACCCCCAGTGTAAGGCCACTCCTCCCCTCTCCTGGTGCTGCTCTGGTGCCTCACTCAGTGGAGGAAGGTGAACAGCGCAATCCAACTCTGCTCAAGGGTACCAAGTTGTACTTTACAGCTCAAAGCTCTGCAGGTCCTTATAGATTTCCATCAAAAAAGCATGAACGAGATAGGCTGGGCAGGAACTACCTGGTGGATTTCACTCCACAATCACAGCAAGGGCAGAGGTCAAGGAAAACCTCTCATTGTTCTGCTGTCACCCACAAACCTGTCTGTGGGCCAAGCTCATTTGTGCCTCTGAGCAGGTGAGCTCTGAACACAGCTCCAGCACAAAGCCAGCACTGCCAAGCTCTTGGCTTCTTGAGGCTTCTCTGCATACTCCATGGAACCAACACAGGCCCAGGTATCTCCACCACCCTGTGCTGCTGAGGGAAGAGGGAACTCTGTGTTGACCTCACCCTCCCTGAGACTTTGGGGGAGGTTTCTGGGTGGACACCTTCACAAAGCAGCTGAGCTGCAGCTCAAACCCTCACCCTGAAGTTGTCTCCGTTGGTTAGAGCGTTTTCTCCGCTCTCCTGGTTTCAGGCACAGAATTGCCATGTTGCCTCCCAGCTGTTTGGTTTTTCACTTAGCACATGTGGGTATTTTGCATTTTCCTCTGGTTTTTAACTCGGAGAATGCTTTTAATCTCAGAGCACATTTCCCCCCCACCAGCAATATGATGCACTCAGCTCTCAGCCTGGAAGAACGGGTGATGACAGATACAGGCAATGCAGTTTCAGGAGCAGACATACTCCACATTTTAACAAGACAGCCTATTGAGAACCTCATGTTCTTCCTGGAGGGCCACTCTCCTCTCCCTTCCTCTGAATCAAAGTGCCAGCCAGCCCTACCTGAAAATTGCACACAAGAACCCAGTGAGAGAGTCACAATCTTGGTATTTGGCTTTTCAAAAAGCCCTTTCCCTCCTACACAAGGCTGGGTATGCAGAGGGTCATTCTTTAAATAAAGCACAGTCCCCCGTCTGCTCCTCTCTCTCCCCAATTCACAATAATTTACTACTCAAGATGAAGCTCCCTGTAATCTCCAAGATGTGCTCAGTTTGGTATTTTTAAATGTATTTTTAAAAGTGCTCTGCAATCAGAGGCCATTTCCATGGGCTCTCACTCTGGGGATAAATTAGGCACTGCAATATAAAATTGTATGTCAACAGAAACAGCAAGACCAGCCTTTTCAAATGGTATGAAAATGGAAGATTTATCTGCAGACCAATTTTTTTGTTAAATGGCTCCTTATTAGGCATCTAGATGGATTTTAGAGACCCCCTACTATAGGTAAGGCTGTGTTAGAGCCTCTTCCACACAAGTGCCATCATTTCATCCAGTGAATATCTCTTCAAACCGCCTGCAAAGATACTGGAAGGCAGCGGCGATGGGGAACCAACCTCCTTCCTGCCTGGGAGCAACCACTGGCCTCTCAAGCTGCCAGAGTAGAGCTGAACCTGCTGGGCTGCACAAAGGCACTAAAGGGTTAAAAGTCCCCAGTGCACAGGGATGTGTAAAGGGCAGGCAGGCCTCCCTGGCTCACACCTCGGTGCCAGGACACAGCAGACGGACTGGAACACCCTTGGCTGCTGAAGGGTTTTGAATTCCAGCCAGTTACAGGACTTCGGTTACAAATCCTGCAGCCCCTCCTGCCCAAGCCCTGCAGCCACCACAGGCAGTGGCATTACTCTATGAATCCCTTTGTTTTCCACGTGGGAAGCACAGCGGCAGTGTTTCAGCTACCGAACGGTTAGGGTTGGAGCCTCATCTTCTGCTTACTTACCAAAAAAAAAACCAACCAGGAGCCCCCACTGCTCCCAGGCCCTATTCAAGTCCTAATTGACTCTGCACAGCTTTGAGCTTGAAAAGCTCGGGCTCTGAAACGCGGGATTGCTCAGGGGAGGGAAGGAGGGAGGGAGGGGAGGTGGCACTTCGCTTTGTTTACTACAAAGACGTAAGCACCGCAAACGACTGCGGGTTGGCTCCCTTTTGTCTGCGGGAGCCACGAGCAGGTTGGTGCTGGCAGAGAACTGCCACCCTGCCAGCTTGCCCAACGTCAAACGTGACAAGGGGGGAAAGGGCAGGCTTTTCTCTGCGGAGAACACGGGAGCTGGAGATCAAACCAAATCATACAGGCAGAAAATTCAATTAAATATCCATAATTTGGGAATTGAGAGCGCAGGAATAATCAGAGGTTCCCTGCCACCTGAGTCAGGGCCAGGAGAGACATGAAACCACATTTTTTTGAGAATGCAATGATGAAAATAAAGTTGGGAAAGGGGCCAGAACAGTCTCCCTAGGCTGCCCGAGGCCCCAACATGTGTGTAGTCACTAAACAAAGCACTCAGGCATTGAAGGCTCTCTTTGTTTTCAGAACACAGGTTTGCTTCTGCAGTACTCTAAGTGGAAAGACTATTCTGCCTGGAGAAATCAGCCTCTTTGAGCCTTTCAGGCCAGAGATGTTGGTTTTTTTAACCACTACTATTTGCAGCTGTGGCTGCAGCCAACAGAAAGAAATAAACAATCCCTGTGTTTCTGCAGGCAGCATTGCAAACCTCCCTATTCCCAAACTTGGACTTACTCCTTTTGCCCAGCATCAAAGACTGAGCCAGAAAGGCACTGAATGGCCCTTACACCTGAGTAAAAATCCTACTCCAGAACCAAATTTCTGTCAGATCACAGAAAGAAGGGGAGCACGAAGGAGCACAGCTCCCAGGGTGAGAGCTGTAAACAAGGAAAGTCTGAAAATAGCTAAATCAATACCACAAGCATTCCAAATAGCACCTAACCCAGTTGCTCTTTTACTCACAGGATAAACCAGATCATCCTTGCCAGCTACATCCATGTGCTCAGAAGGAATCCTTTCAGCACAGGGAAGCAGGCATCCAGGGTCATATCACCCTGCAGCCCAAACACAACGGCAGGATTGCACTAAGAAGAGGAGGAGGAGGAGTGGCATTCATAGAAAAAGAGCTCAGGCTTCACTACCCAAATCCTCCCCAGGGCAGCTCTGTGAGAAGAGCAGAACCCTCCCACACATGTAAGACAAAATGGCAAGGAGAGAGGCCAAGTTTGGGGGGGCTGCTGAAAGAAACCCCTGGAGAAAGGCCTCGATCTGCTCCCTTTTCTGCACGTTTGCTGCCAGGGCAGCAGAGCTGATGTTGAGTTACTCACACTGCTCTCTTCACACACAGCTCCTTGGCCTGTTCATACCTTATGGGGTGATCTCCGCAGGTCTTGGGCCGCTCCATGACTGACACCCACTTGTCATCATAGCTGAAAAGTGAGAGGTCGAGGTAGGGGCTGCCACTGTAGGACTGGGCACTGATGGGGAGCTGGCCCAGCAGCCTTCGCACGGCCTCCGTGTGCCCTCCGTACTTGGCATTCACAATAGTGTCCTTGAACCTGCAGCAGACCAAGGGGCAGGATTTACTCACAAAGGTGAACAGCACAGTTTAAATAAAGAGGGAAACTGATAGGGAAAGGAAAAGAGCATTAGTGTAAGATCATTTCCAAAGATGTATGGCAGTGATTCAAGCATCAAGCAGTCCTGGTGACCTTTTTATCCTCCCTCATCATTGACTGTTTCTGCTCTGAAAGTCCAACCTGACAGAAGGACAAGCCTGTGCCTACCCACAAGGTCTGGCCCCAGCTGCTCTGCAGTTCAGGAAATGAGCAGGATCAGAAACCGGGAGAGGTGGATTAGCAGCTAATCAGACAATCCAGGTTTTACCAGGAAGCCTGGAAACAGCATAAGCAAAAGCCAGAGGGTTTCACAGTAACAGTTGAGCCCCTCATGTTGACTCGAGAATCCCCCCTGTCCTTAGTCGCTCTGTGCAAAGGGGAGAAACCTGAGATGAGGAAGAACCTTGATGAGAAGCCTAAAGCTCTTCAGACATTACAGTGATCTGAAACTTCTTCCTGGTGCAGAGATTAACACAGGCTGGATTTCTCTTTCCAAGTAAAATTTGAGCTTTCCATGATCAGCTGCATGGATGTCATACATCAAGAAAGGCAAAACATTTCCATTTAATCAGAAACACTCAAACAAGAGCCAGCTCACTGTGGATTATGGTCTCTTCACTATGGAAGTTAAACACTCCTGTTACAGGCCCTTGTAGCTAAGGGGATGAAAAGATTCTCATCTCTACATTAACACAAGGCAGGACTTGTTCTTTGGGTGTCTACAGTGAGCACTCTTGTTCTGTCTCCCACTAAACTTTATGGATTTCCTGACAGGCAGCTTGAGAAAGTTACAGACACAGTCAACTTCCTCTCACTTATGTGACAAAAACCTAAAATCACCAGGAGCTTCATGCCCACAAGTGACTGCCAAGTACTTCAGATGATGTGACACAAGTCACTGGAAGAACAAAACAACTTGAGTCACGTAAAAATATATTCCAAAATAAATAACACACTCTGCCTCATTAAAACCACATTTGACTATTAAAGCACGTTCTAGAAACCCAGGTTATTTTGATATTTTGTTCAGCTTTCACAACAGGTCTGAGAAGATGAGTTTCCTTTCTCCTAGCACAGTTTGATAAGAACCACAAGCTTGTGACTGATGCTGGAGAAAAGGCTACAGATCACAGGCTGATACAGACTAAATTCAGAGAACACCACTTGGCAAGATACATCCCATTAGATGCTGCCAGCATCTTGACAAAGCTTATCTTCAGGGCCCCGAGCTACTGGGCAGTAACTCTTTCATGACTGCTCAAGGAAAAACCAGAAACATCCTTCCCTCAAAATTCCTTTTCCTTCTTCTAAGCACTGGATTGTAACGAGACAGATGCCATAGAACAGAAATCAGATGCAGCTAAGATGACCCATGTGGAAGCCAGACCCTTGCTTCACCCAGTGACCAGAGAAGCTGTTTTTCTCCTGCTGAGTTGTTTGATACTAGCCTTGGGGCTCCGTGGCCAGCGGGTGTCTATATGGTATAAAGCATGCTCCCAATGGCTCACCGGCGCTGGATCTGCCTGGCAAAGTTGTTGCTGGAAGCTGAGCAGGGGAACTGGACAGCCTCACTGTGCAGGGTGGCATTTCTGAAGAGGTCACAGAAGTTCTCAAACAGCTCCAGCAGCTCGTCGGACGTGTTCTCGAACACGGCGATCACCTCCGTGCTCACCATGTTGTACACCACGAAGAAGGAGGGCTGGGGAGAGAGGCAGAGGTTACCCAGGGGAGCACAGCTCCCTTCCCTTGCCCCACTGACCCCCCAGACCCTGTCCAATCCCACACCCTCACGCTAATCCATTGTCATTCAAATGTCTCCACAGGTACCAAATTATCCACCTCTTCTCTGCAATTCTTTATGAAGAAAACCTAATGGGCTTCCAATTTTCCAACTCGAACTGGATGTTAAATTTTCTGTTTTCTCTCCCTCTCTGCCCTCCAAAACATTTTTTTCTGAAGTGCCAAATTTCGTTCTCATTCCTGCTGACAAAATTCTTTTAAATCCAGTCCTAAGCGGCCACAAATTATTTTTTTCTTTTGCACAGAGACATTCTTTTCTTCCCCTTCTTAGTATTTCCATCACACAGAGATGAGCCTTTTCAGAGCACCACGCACTACACCACCGCCCACAAAAAGTTGTGCCCTCCAGGTACCCTGCCAGCACAGAAATGGAAAGCTGGAAGACATCAATGGCTTCTTTTTAATGCCAACATTCCCGTGCAAGAAGGCCCAGGTTCCATGCTGTGGCCTGGCAATGGCAACGTTTCTTGACATGAATGAGCAAGAAATTGGGGGAAAAGCTGAGATTGTGTCAGTGCAGCTGCATCAGAGGGAGACAACGTTCCCAAGCCATGGGGTAAGAGCAGATTTAATCCTTGGTCACCCAAGGTTGCATTTGTTAGACAGGAGAGATAATGCCCCAGCACTCCAAAGCAAGGATCTGCCCCTGCCTCAAAGAATCTAGGTGAATAAGGTAACTCTGGGGTGCATAAAGTGTGGCCAGTAGGTTGAGGGAGGTTCTCCTCCTCCTCTGCCACATCTGCAGTGTTGTGCCCAGTTCTGGGCTCCCCAGTTCAAGAGGGACAGGGAAACACTAGAGAGCATCCCATGGAGGCTGTGAAGATGATGAAGGGATTAGAACATCTCTTGTGAGGAAAGGCTGAGAGCCCTGGGGCTGTTCAGCCTGGAGGAGACTGAGAGGGGACCTTATGAATGTTTACAAATATCTGCAGGGTGGGAGTCAAGTAGAAGGGGCCAGGCTCTTGTCAGCTGTGCCCTGTGACAGGACAAGGGGCAGTGGTGACAAGCTGAAACACAGAAGGTTCTACCTCAGCATGAGGAAAAATACTGAGAGGGCAACAGAGCCTAGCCCAGGCTGCCCAGGGAGGTTGTGGAGTCTCCTGCTCTGGAGACTTTTCAGACCCAACTGGATCTGTTCCTGTGTGGCCTGCCCTGGGTGATCCTGCTCTGGCAGGGGGACTGGACTCAATCTCTAGAGTTCCCTTCCAACCCCTGCCATTCTATGACTCTAAATCCTGTGGCATATGCACATTATCTAGTTAAATCTTTTGCCAATCAAGTCAATTACTAAATGCTTCACCTCTTTCTCCCAAACAATACTGAGGGATGAGGGCAGGCATTCTGCCCACCCCACCCACCTGCAAAGATCACAAGGTTTGTTTGTTTTACAGTCCCAAAATAAACTGTGATAATACAGTCCAGCCCCCACATGTCAAACAGAAGCTAGAGGAGGTTACTCACTAGACTACTGCCTAAGGAAAGGGAAGCCCTTCTGAAACACAGGGTTGGAACAGAAAGAAAATAAGAGAAGACAGCAAAAGGAAAAACCATTTGCATCACTGGGGATTGCAGGGAGTATCCTCCAACCTTAAATAACATTCCATGACCAGGAACATCTACAGATTGCCCCTGACCAGAGAAACTACCCTCACTGCTTTTGAGCAGCACCTGTAACTCGGGCAAAACACAGTCACTGCATGGGTGGCAGGAATCAAGTGTCAGAGAAATCACCCAGCAAAGCTGGTGAGTCTGTCAGCACCAGCCTGGAACAACAACAAAGCCAAGCTACATATACACAGCACACCATTGAAATTCTGGAAGGATTCAGTGCAAACCCTGACAATACACAAGCAACCCACACACATGAACAGTGACTTCCTCAACCTTCTTGGCAGAGAAGCCAGGGAGAAGAAAGGAGACTGAAACTGGATGAAACCTGATGTTCTTCTCTGATACACGAGAGAAAAATTGGAATTTTAGGTATTTTGTGAGCCAAGTTTTCTTCAGGAAGCCCTGACACCAAGCCTGCATTCAGGCAGGTCTGCAGAGACTGCTTCCACATCTGGAACTGTCTCCTCAAAGAACTGAGAGATGAGCTGCCATTCACACAGCACCAAACATGCTGAGTGAGGAACAGCACAAAGCCAACTGCTCCTCACAGGAACCCTCGGGTAAGTCAGGAGCACTGCAGCAAACCAGGCACAAAAGCCTGAGCAACCACAACAGAGAGCAGAGCTGAGCCTGCTACCAACACCTACATCAGGGTCAGGAGCACTGCTCAGATCCCAGCAACGAGCTGCAGGCCACTAACACGAAGCTTCACTGGTTTGGAGGAAGCTGCTTAGTCTCAGAGAATGGGTGAAATCAATCAGAGGAAGCCTTACCTACCCTCTCCCACAGAACTGCCCCCCACAAACACCACATCAGAGAGAAATAGACCAGACTAGAGTCATCTTCCAGGAAGAATTAGACTAAGGAAGCACTTGAAGAGCTACTAGCTGTATGGTCTGGGAGCTAAGTTCTGTAACTGGAAAAGACAGGGAAGAAGAAAAGGGTATGAATGAAAAAAAAAATCTAGGGAATAATCAGAGATTTATTACAAATTCATTCTAAATACTTTCAACAACATAAAACCCAAGTGGATTAAAGGAATAGAACAGGTTAAGAAAACATCCTTTGCAGAACTCCAAACCTGACCACCACTCTAACAGCAGTGAAAAGAGATGATCAGCCTGGAGGGTGGTGAAAAGTCCAGAGAGACCCAGCACTGACTGAGCTACATTTGCTTTCATTTGACTTTCTAGTACTAAACTGCCAGGAGAATCAGTTGGCACATCAGTTAGATCTAAGAGCTACTCCTCCAAGGTGGAGAGATCATAAACATCATCTCTCCCCAAAGCTTGAGAGGGTAAGGATGTAGGCAGAACAGCAAGGGTAATTCTGTTGGGGGAAAATGGAGACTATTGTATTTTAAAAACATGCTTGAGGAAACACGAGGCAAAAGAGAGAGCAGCTCTACAGTGTGAGTGTCCTCTGGGAAGTATCAGCTAGGGACGTGGGAGGGGAAGAAGGTTGTAGAGCATCCGTGAGCACGGAGAGCAATCCCTGGAGAAAGGGGTCTCACTAACCACGTCAGATCTTTTCCCTCTTGAGAAGGAAGCGATGAAATGATGAGAACAAAAGATACTAAAGTTACTCAGGATCAGAGGCTCAAATGTTCCCACAGCAATGAAGGGCCAAGAAGCCCAACACAGGCTCAGGTAAGAAACACAGCTCATGGCCTTTCACCTGCCCCAGAGCAAGGAGCAGCCCGAGGGGAGAGGCAGTACCTGGGAGGGATCCGTCACCCGCAGCGTGACCACATCCTCACTGGTGTATTTGATAAACAGATGGTTCTCATCCAGAAGCTGCATCTTCCACATGCGGAGCTGCCTCAGCTGATCAAAGTACTGGAAGAACCTTCTTTTGGCTATGGCACTGCCATCCTGCTCGGCCCTCCTCCACAGGTACACCAGCAGCCTGTGCTTCAGGGAGTTGATGAAGGGCTCTTTGTAGGGGTTGGCCATCCCGGTCTGGCTGTCCCGCTGCACCTCGGGGTACACGGCAGACAGGGTCAGCAGGTCGTCCTCGTAGCAGAAGCGGCCGATGGTCCTCACGTCGATGAAGGTGCCCTCGGGCGTCACCTGGAAGACGTGAATAGTCTGCTGCTGCACCGAGAGGATGGCCAGGATGTTCTTGTAGAGGTAGAGCCCCTGGTTGTGAGACAGGATGACCTTGTCGCACTTGAAAGCCCGCGTGTCGCAGAGCCTGCCCGTGTGCAGGTCGATGATGTGCAGGGAGTAATCCTCCAGCGGGGAGCGGGGGTTGGGGGTGACCGACTCGCTGTTGCGATACACCTCGAAGAAGNNNNGGTGGGGCTCCTCGGGCAGGTAGGCGGCCGAGCCCACGATGACGTAGCGACAGTCGTCGGTGAACAGGCTGCACTCCCGGTTCAGGTGCTCCCCGTTGGAGGCCACGTTGGTGATGTGGAGCAGGACGAAGAAGCGCTCGAAGAGCCGCCCGCGGATGTTGACGGATCTCTGGTCGTTGCCGTTGGCCAGGATCTCCCCCTCGTAGCCCTGCAGGAGATCTTCCGCCGCCTGGCAGCCCTGGTACTCGTAGATCTCCAGGGAGGTCTGGTCGGAGGAGAAGGCGATGAAGTAGCGGCCGTCGGGGGAGAACTTGCGCAGGAAGCAGGGAGGCTTCTCCACGTTGACCACGGTGAAGTTGGGGAAGACGTTCTGGTGGAAGACGCGGACCTGGTGCCAGTGGGTGCCGGCCTTGCCCGAGCTGATCCGACGGCGCTCCAGGCGGTGGATGACGTTCTGGTTCTGGATGCGGCGGGGTCTGATGGTGGGGGCGTCATGGTCCATGGTCAGAGCTCTACTTCATCTTCACCCTGCCAGGGAGAGAGCGCCCGTTACGTGCCCTGGCACCGCACCGTGAGGGGGGGAATTGGGGGTACTGGGGGACCTGCATGCAGGGATGGGGTGGGCGATGCCCTGTAGCCCCCAGGGAGCAGAGGGTTCAGCTGATAAGCACAGAGGTGGAAAGCGGGGAGATGACACAGGAGGACTCTAGGGACAGAGGAGGAGAGACTGGGAGAAAGACTGTGGTGGGAGGTAGGGGGGAAAAGAGGGGAATGCAGAGGGAACCCCAGGGCACCAGGAGGCGATGGGATCTTGGAGCCTGTCTGCTGACGAGAGAGACACCCAGGGAAGGGAGCCCCCAGGAGCTGGAGCGAGAGGGACAATCCGCTGCCAGGAAGGAGCAGGGGAGTAGATTGGAAAGGATGGAGAAAGCTCCATCCTACAGCCCGGCCTGCCGAGGGGAGCTGCGGAGAGCTCTGAGTACCCGAGGGTTTGAGGAGCTGACGGGAAGCCCAGGGGAAGCCGCGGACTCGCCTTCCGACGGCAGCGGGGCCCCCAGCCGCTCTCTCGC
>JANHGL010022653.1:3322-15818 GCA_024611195.1 Ceyx melanurus | reverse complement strand
TTTATATATATCCATTTTAACACAATACTGAAGGCAGTTAAAATATTTAGGGCATATGTGAGTGAAAAGATTTTCCTCCTCACACACAGTTTCCACTGAAAAAAAAAAAAAAAATCCCAGCAAATTATTACATAAAACAAAAAATAAATATAAAATGCCACTCATATTTACGTACTCTTTCATCTTACGCCACAGAAAATAGCATTATAAACTTAATTTCAATTGTTTTCAAACTAGATGTTCTTTTCCCTTGAGAGATAAGGAAATACAATGTCAAATATAAAAATAAAATTTCAAAATATTTGCAAGAAAAAAATGACAGAAGCAGGTCTTTTTTTCTCATGAAGAAATCAAACTTGATAAATCAGCATAAAAAAATGCATTAAAAAAAATAACATCTGACGCCAACGCAGATCATCATTCCACTGTACCCAGTAGAAGTTAATAACTTTTAATAACTTAAAAGATCACTAAAGAGATGGCAAATAAGGTTTAATTTAACAGAAGACACGTGTGAAAGTGGAGTCATTCAAACACAAACATGTCAACTCCAGAATGATGCCTGTTACCTCAAATCTGACATTGCTCAGCAAATTTCCAACGTTTCCATCATCTCTTCACCTTCTGCTTTGAAGAGCATTGTGGCCAAAAATCTGACAGGATATTTTGTATGAGAAAATCAAAAAGGATATGATATGATATATATATGATATAGTCTATATGATGTATAGACTATATATATATATATTATATAAAAATAATAAATATACAAAACCTATTTGAACAGACTCAAAGTAACTCATTAAGAACTTTGGCAAATTACTTTAAGAATTTAATTTAATTTTTTAATGAAAAACTCCTAAGAGTAATTATTTCATCTGCCAAGGATTTTAGAACAATTTCAAAATAAAATCAAACGCCAAATGTTATTTCCAGGAAAAATATTTGATTCAAAATTTCCTGCTGAAAACAGCTGCGAAGTTTGGTTTTGTTTATTATTCTGTCCTTCTTAAGATAAATAAGTTTTAAAATAAGCATAAATTAACGAAATATCTTTGTACCTTAAATTTGCATTACTTCAGTGGCCAAAAAATTATTTTGGTCGTTTTATCCATCTCTATAAAGCAGGATTTCTTTGTTCTGTTTTCTTTTCCTCATCCATCCAGCCTATCATTTGCTGCCTACTCTTCCTACTTTTTCTTTCTCATAAGCATTGTTACAACAAATAATGCAACGTAATCAGTGGCACATGAGCAGTGCAGGTAAGTGAGAGGAGGAATCCCATTTCTGGATGGGTTCCCTACCTGCCACTGCCATCTAAGTGGCTGCTTTCACATCTTTTCAATTGTTGTGTCAGAAAATCAATCCGTGACTTCAACAAAATCTTGACACTTTCTCCCATCTACAGAGGGGCCCGTTAATAATTCATGGCCTCTCTCCCTTTTCAAAACTCATTTGTTCTGAAGCTCAACACCCCACCAAGTGCTCGTTGCTAACCCTGCTGCTGCTCTTGTTTTCTTCCCTCTTCCTTCTGAAGTTAAATTCAGTCCTAACAAGGTTGCAGGTATTCTCCATGGCCAAATCTCAGGGAAGGATTGGTGATAAAGAATTCTGGCCGTGGAGATTGTTTCACAGTGTGGGACTCAGTCCTGTGCCATGCACCCAGGGTCAAGGCACTAATACTGTAATTCTATAAACAGGATGGTCTTGGTGAAGTTAATTTCCTGTAGCGGCTTCTGATTTTGTGACAAGGCTGAGTATGTTTAAGAAATGTTCTCATATTCTTAACACACAAAAAAAAGATAAAAAAGACAGGCTTTCTTGATGTAAATATGGATATAAATAGCTGAAAAAAGGGTTTGGTGCACCAGAAAGCTTCTTGGGTTTTCCCTGTTTTTATAGTTGTTATAATAAAATAACTCGCTTCTCGCCACAAACACTGGAACATAAAATGTCCATAAAATATCTATTAAAAGAACACATTTGGAGGAGAGTTGGTCTGCTTCTCAACTTATGTTTCGTAGCGAGGGAAGGAAGGAGAAAAAAAAGACTCCAAGAACAGAAGCAAAACAGTGTTCAAGATGTGAAGTATTCTGGAACACATAAAAGTTAGGGATTTGACCTTCTAAGTTATCCAAGGTGGGATTTACCTATATCAAAGCAGAGATCACAAGCAAGTAAGATCAAATCCTCCATTATAAATGAAAATATTTCCAGTAGTGTCACCCACACGCTATCTGTCCGGGTCAGAGTTTTCAAGACCTAGTAATTAACACTAGATTTCTGAATTTGTGACTGTGAGCAGAATAAATTGCTCATAAATTCCTCAGATTATTTCATTAAAGCCAGAAAAAAAAGCTGGTCTTCTTTTATTTAGTTATCTAACAGAGTATAGCTGGTTGGAACATTTTGATCACAGTAATTTATTTAACCTGCTGTTGCCACCCAGCCCTGCAGTTTATATATCTACACATATATATCCACACATATATATCCACACAGAAAACCCTTCTGCAGACCCCCTTCTTTCTGCAGCTCACCATGTGCCGTTGTGCTCCAGCTGACAGAAATTGTGTTTTCATACCTGCCGGATGTTCTAAATTTAAATACAGTAAATAACAATTAAATACTTTCCTCTGACAGCGTACGATGCAGCATATGGATTTCAGTTTTAGACAACACTATATGTAAAATGCCTTTCCTTTTATAGCTGAATATATTTAGAGTCTTTTAAGCTCAACTCCTGAGCTGAGTATGATGCATCTTGTCATCCAGCCCAATCAACAGCAGAATCACAACTTCATGTCAGTGCAATACATTGTTAACTGATATGTCAGAAAATCAATTAATTACTTTTAAGTAGCAGTTAAGAGTATCCACACAATACTGCCATGTGAATTATTAAAGAAAGCAAGGTTGAGTTTTCCCCGCAATTGAAACCCTGTCATGGAAGAAAGTGCAAAATGCTGCTTCTGCCCTGAAGCCCAATCAACAGTATTGGGCAGGCAACAGGAACCTAAAAAAAAAGTGGTGGAGGGCACAAAATGGGAAGGATGCTGCCTCCCAAAGTAAAAGCACCAGCAATCCATAATGGCTACAGCATGAACAAAAAACCTTCCCTTATGCAGAGGCACTTCCAAATGGGAATAATGGCAGACTCTGAGACACTTGTGAGCAGAGCAGCATGTGAAGAGCAGAAAGAACCTTTATTTATCCTTCTATAGCTTCTCCAAAGGTCCCTCTCAAACTCTGTGCACCCCCTGCTACTGTCTGCTACTGATTTTCTCCTGGGACTCTCCCCTTGAATGCTAATTGGAAACTTAGTGGGACATCATAATGATGAAGCTCTCTTCTTTCTCCATGCCTTTGTCTGTTGGATTTGCTCCATGGGTGAAGAGGTCACTGTGAGGTGGGATTTAGTTTGAATTAGTTCTGAATTTCTTTTCGTGGTGGGAAAGCTTCACAGAGTAGGGTCTAGAGGGCTCAAGTAGGTCTTGTTAGAGCCAGCACATCTGGGAAGTTATCCCATCAGTGCCACCACCAGCGAGGCTGGGCAAGCTGTGTCATCCTCCCTGATCTGCAGGGTGGGAGTAAGCCCTGGGGAAATGGAAAGCTGATAGTATTTGTTGTGGCATTTCTCTCATATCCAGAAAGAGTGTGATGCTCTTGGTTCAGTTTGGCCACAAGCAAGAGTGTCCCATGCAAGCCTGTGAAAGACAGCCCTTGTCCCTCTCCTTTCTCTGATGTGTTGGCCACACAACATAGAAAAACCCCGAGCTCTGCACAGAGTGTGCTCTGCTACCACCTCTGAGACAGCCAAGGAGTGATGCTGGCAGGGAGAGGCAGCTGTGATGGAAGGACAACTCATGCTTTAAAAAAAAAATAAAAATTTAAATAAATAAACATACTTTGATCACTTTCAAATGTCTAGTAGGTAGCTCCAAAACAAATGAAATCATGAAATCTTGGCTGTTGGTCCAAATGTCTCACAGAGCTCTGTTTCACTGGAGAGCTCAACCAGCTTCAGAATGGTGGAAGTGCTCATAAACATAACCCTATCCAAAATAATAGTGTTGCTGTTTGAAATTTCCCAGCAGCCCTGTGTATTTCTGAGGGAAATCCACCCTCATCCCCAAGTCTGGCAATGACCTTAGAGTCGTGGGCAAATGCCCGTGACCTCCAGCTTCCAGAAAAACAACCTGCTTCAGAAAGGGTTGCTAAACACCCTGCAAAGAGGATGTAGAGTTTCATAGCAAGTTAAAGATGGTGTTGCGTGTCGAAAACAGGACGTGTGCTCTATCCTGTTTCACTCTTACTTGCTTTTCTGGGTTGGTTGTTCTTCTGGTTCTTTATTTTTGGCCTGCATTATGCTTTTTTAAAAATTTATTCATTTAGTTCAATTCAGAGAACCCTTGAAATGGGAAATAAAGTGAAACTCTTGTGTTTTATTGGGTAATCTCTGCAGAGTCTTAAAGATTGATGGAGGATGGATGTTAAGATCAGAAAGGAACATCAGATTATATTTTTTTCCTTGTGTTTTTTGTATAGCACAGGCCACAGAATTCCATCTTTTCCATCAGGGAGGCCAGACCACTATGCTTGAGCAATTTAAGTTTATTACACTGCAATGTACATCAAGGGATATGTGTGGCAACCCAGTTATTTCCAGTGTTCCTGTCTTACCTATTACTACAACTAAAGGTTTTCTTGTTAAATGGAAGCTGGTTTGGACAGGTTACCTGCAGTGTGTGTGGGGATGTTCAGAGCAATATGTGAGAAGACCAACTGCTGTGTAACTTCTGAAACCTGCTTTTGTTACCAAGCCTTTTTGTACAGTTTTGGGAAGCTGTATGGCTAGCATCCTTTCAGTATGAAAACAGGAGCCACTAACCCACTTCCATTTTCCATATTACCTGCTAATGCAATGCCATCAAACAGCACAGAGTTCCCAGCTACTTGCATTTTATTTCAGACTGATGTTTACTTTTGCTTTACAAAACAGATTACAAAGCTTCTCAAGGACTAATCTTAAAACGTGTGCAATGCTCCAGATTGCTGATGAAAAAGTGACTTCCAGATGGCCTGAACACAAAATAATTTCACTAAAAGTCCATGAGATCTGCAAGACTTTAGCACCTCCAGAAAAAAAAAAAAAAGATAATATTTTTCATATATATATAATGTCTTTCTAAGCTGTATGTCTTCTTTAAATAAGTATTGGGTCAAAACTTACTACTGAAAACTTACTACTTTTTACTTTTGTGAGTAAAAAGGATCAATTGAAAGGCCTGATAGACTTTTTCCTAGAATTCCAAAATAATCTCATTAAAATAAGTTTACAATCTCTTAAATTCTGTCAGCTAAGCTATTATATTAGGGAACAAAAGTATGAAGCCTATATCCATCCTGGGAAGAAAATTATGAAACCCATATCCACCCTGGGTCTGTAGTTTAGTTTTCCCTGGAGATCCATCCTCTCTGATGTCACACACACATCTTGCATACCCCCATCATTCCTTATCTTTATGTAAATGCCCCCAAGGTGCTCCCACTCTGATAGATGGACAAGCAGCAATAGGAAAAGGAAGGTGAAAACTGATAATAAAGAAAAGCAAAACAAACCACGAGAGAGCAGGGACTAAAAGTCTGTACATTTCAAAAAGCTCTGAACTAACACTGTATGCAGGGATGGAAATAAGGAACCTTTTCTGTAGGGTTAGCATCTGAAGATAGCAGCTACCAGAGGCTGCTTTATCTGCCCTGGAACAGAGGGTCTATTGCATCTCCACCGAACCACTGTCAGCACAGCCCAGGAAACATCTTGCTGTGCAGTTGATGAAACATTTGCCTGAGGTCTCTCTGAGTCCTCCTGTGGCAGTTGAATAATGTCATAACCCAGGATTGTGTAAGAGTTGCTAGAGAGGTGGAGATTGTGCTGCCTCTTTTCATGTCACTGGACTTTCTGTTGGGTTTTCCTCTTTTTTTTTGCCTCTTTCCATTTATTTCCTTGGGAAAAGGAAGATGTTTCTTTTGCAGATCTCTCCTAACTTGGCAGGGTTAAGATAAAATTCAAAATAAAGGAAAACAACGTGCCACTTCTTGTTTTCCTTTTCAGTACAACAGCCCCAAACACTTTCTGGATTAGCCTTTCCCAGAAGTACATTTTGGTTCATTATTCCTTTTATACCAGCTGTGGTGCAAGAGTTCCTGTGATTCCACAGGAATTGGAACCTGCTCTCACAGAACAACAGCCTGGAATAGCTTAAGCACACGTGCAATTTTCCTCACGGGCCTGTGTTGAAGTGTTTGTAGGGCCTATAGGTTTTTGGCCATATGCTGACAAGTGATATTTTAGCATTTTTAATAGAAAATATCATGTAAAACACTTACAGTGGTCTCAAAATGTGAAATTTAGCCAGCAGCAAATCCCTAGTAAACCTCACAGCCTTTTGTTTCCACATGCATTCATTAGAAACATCCCATCCTGGAATCTGGAAAACACAAATCAGGAAAAAAAAATAAAATTAAAAACCAACAAAATATATTGGCTTTGCATTTGGCAACATTTCTTTACTCAGTTACAACTGCTTGTACTTGATTTTGTTGATTCTTGTTGCTGTGTATGAACACCTCTCCATCTGGGGACAAATGAATTGCAAAAGAAGAGGTGAAAAAATTCAGGGAATATATTTGGTGTCCTGGCCAACACTCCCCTCACTAAAGTAAAAAAAAAAAAAGAATGGGAGTCACCATGTGAGCCTCTAGGTGTGCAGGGGTTTTACACTACTGTGACACAAGAGGTGCTCTGTAAATCCCCATTGGAAGCTAAGTTCTCAACTCCAGCTGCCTTTTGTGCTCTTTCAGTGACTGCAGCATATTGACATTCTCTGCAAAACAGCTGGAATAAACTTTTGAGTTTGGTTTCCTTTCCTCCATTCATACATGTATTTATTGACCTATGAAATCCTATGAAATTGCTGAATTTCACACTTGGCAGCAAACACACTTGGACAGATACATATATATATATATATGTATATATATGGCTCTTGTATACTTGTGGGAAGAATTATTACTTCTGAAACATCAGAGAACTGAGATGTGTATCACTTCACCTACAGAAAAAAAATTCAAGTTTTACAGATACTGACTCATTTTTATGAATTTACCAGAACTCATTGGCCAACTTCCATTACCATTTCTCATACAAAACTCCCATCCCAGAGATGTCACTGGAATTATTCCCATGTACAGGGAGAAAGAGGTTGGGCTCAAATGGTTCTGTGTGTCTAATGAAGATATAAACAACCTTTGTTTCATTTACAAGGTCATTCTCATGATTCCACTGGCTGGCATTAGTGACTATAAAGTACTATGAGCAGGGGAGGTCTGCAGAAAAAATAATTATCAGTATCATTACTATATTTACGGATAGGAGACCCTTGCACCTTTGAAACAACATACCAGATGAAACTACAGGAATTCTGCCAACCTGATCTCAACAGCAAAACTCTGAACTTAATTCCACACTTCCACTGTAATTGGGCAGAGAAAAATCATTGGAGAAGCTAAATGAAAATTACTAGGCTATAAATGCCTGAGGCAAAGAAGAAAAAAAATAGAAGGGAGGGGAGGGAGGGATAGGAGAGAGAGAAAGATGGGAAGTCTCATGTGAGTTTGGTTAGTGGAAGAAAAAACCCACGTACTAAGTATGGCTGCATGTCATTTTTCAATTTGCTCATGTTAAATAATGATCTCTAGGGCAGGGAAAGAGTGGAGTGAAAAGGAAGAGCTCTCCTCTCATCTTGTTTAGTTTCTGCTGGTGTTTTGCAGTGTCTGGCCATTGCCTGGCTATCACACACACTTAAACATGAACCATGGGCAGTTTGGTGTGTCTTCTCTATCCTGGACCATGTACCTGATGAGGAAAAACAGAGCAGCCACTGGCTTCTTTGGTAAAGACATCTTTATCTTCCTTTATAAAAGTTTCTCTTTGCATTGCCATGAAATAGAAATCTTAATTGTAAAGTAATTGAAAGTATTGGGTGGAAAAAAAACCTCTTTAAAGTAATATATTTACTGTTGGAGCAAGATAAGGAAATCTCTCGTGGTGTGTATGTGTGTGTGTGTGTGTGTGTGTGTGTGCACCCTAATTTCCCCAAGACAGTTACTAAGTACAGGGGCTTTCACGAGTCTGTTAAGTGTGTTGCAAGCCTTTTTAACTGCAGCTGTTTCTTCAGAGGAAATACTTCAAAAGACTTTTAATTTCAAATGCTTGGGGTAGGGGTGCCACGAAGGTGGAGGGAATTTTGCTCCTGAGCGTGGCAGTGGAAGGTGATTTCTGTTTGAGAGCATGTAATGTCTGATGGTTTGGAACTAGCAAGTTCCAAACTTGCTTTTTGTTTGATGGTTTGGATAGCAAAGTGATGATGAAGGACCAGGTAGTGCAAACAGTCGTTGTCAATTAGAGTCCTAGGGTTATAACCACTAGTGATGCTCCTTTATATAAAATACAGCTCAGGTTATGTGTTTAATGAGCCCCTCAAAAAATGACACTGGAGTAAAATTTTTGCTATCAGAGTTTCAAATTTTTTTTTAATCACAAGGATATTTTTGATAAAATAACAGGAATTTTAACAAGACATTAAAAAATTGCATAGCTATGGTCTGTTTTGATCTATATCCGTAGAGAATAAGACTGACTCTTCCAGCATCACTCTTGTATGAACAGTGTGTCAAAGAGAAAGATGGGGGGTTTTAATATTTAGCATAACACAAAAATTGTTTCTTTTCTATAATCTTGGAGCTACCTTTGTTCTTAGAGACTCTTTTTTCTGCTAAGTATTTATGCACTAAAGAAAAAAAAAAGCTTTCTGTGTGCAAAGGGGGTTTATAGCAAGGTGTTAAATATTTTTATGGGTTGGATTTTAAAAGATCCAAAGAAGATAAAATAATGAAAGTTGGGGATGAAGAGAGGAAGATCTGTTATTTTGATGTCCCAAAGATTCCTTCACTTCTCCTCTCCCATCCTGACTTCTAGCAAGTGTTCATGGTGCCTCCATCATGGGGCTGGTGCATGCCAGCATTAAGAGGTGATGTGCAGGCTGTGCCTGCCAGAGGAGCAGCCTTGTGCCATGCCCCTGGGACAAGCCTTTCCCTGCTTTGCTTCCACAGAGCCTCACACACAGCACAGCAGCTGAAAAAGCCTGATGTGCAGCTGCCTCATTTATTGGGCTTTTCAAAACCAGCCAGAACAGTGATGCATTTTTTTTGACCTGTCTGGGGTATTATGATCTAGAATAATCGTGGCCTTTGTGGGATGCTTTATAAAGTACAGGGATTCTTGGTGGCTATTGTTTCCATAACATCTGAAAGGTTAGCCTCTTAATTTCATGTTCCCTTAAGAGTATGGAGTAAGAAGCAGTTTGCAGAAGGTTGACAGAATCCCAGAAGGGTTGAGGTTGGAAAGAATCTCTGGAGGGTGTCTGGTCCAGCCCCTCTTCTCAAGAAGGGCCACCTAGAGCTGGTTGCCCAGGACAAATGTGAGTGTCAAGTTAGAAACATTGGTTGTCATTTTAGCTTCTGTTTTAACAGACGCACACATTTCTTGCTCTACAAGATACCAAAGACACTGTAGATAAATAGAATGTTAAGTGGCTGTCACAAGAGATGGTTTGTGTCATGTATAAATTAAATTAACAACTACTATTGTTTCATACTGTCCTGTGCAGTTTTGATTTAGTGATGATAATTCAGACCAGTCCTAGTCCACCCTGCTCTTTCCTAGGCCTTGTCCCACAACCACATGCTCAGCCTAAAGCTGAAAAATGCATTTTACTGGGTGAAGTTCACCAGATTATATGTGTCTAAAAGTGGGTTTTTAGCTGGAATTTTTATTATTAACCAGGATCGAGATTATCCACATACTTGTCTCTTAATATTAATTTCATTAAGATCTATTTCTAGAGAGTTTGACAACATATCTTCCTGTAACTTTTCCAATTGCTACCCCATGCATCCACAGCTGCTGAGCTGGGCTGTCCAAGAAGGCTGCTCCCCATTTATCCAGGGGTGACACAGCCAGGCTTAGACCTGCTAAGCAGAGGCAGTGGAGCACAGGTGGGATGTTAAGTGGAGAAGAAACTGTTTAGGATATTAACTTGTGGCTTCATCTGTGGCTGTGAGAATGCATTAGTGGTGACAAGCATTGCTAATGGCACCTTGGCATCTCAGTTGGGCTTTTCTTCATCTCCAGTTTGAGCAAGGGATGTTGCAGGCAAAGCAAAACCCTTTTCTGAAGTCATTGCTGTGTTGAGGGGGGTTAATTAAGTATGAAGTGTGTTAATCAGTGAAGATTAGACTGATGCTGAGGGCTGAGGGCATTTGTAGGGTCTCGTGCAGCTGCAACCAGCATCATGATCTGAGGCAGAAGCTGGGAGAAGCCTGGTGAGTGAGAGCCTCCCAGTCAAGAGGAGATGTCCCAGGACTTCCCAGGTCAGCAGTAAAGTGCAGTGGGAGTGCCTAGGGAGGAAGTTTTGTCCCAAGAATACACCAAGGCTTTTAATCCCCTGCTCATGACTCCGTAGGACATTTCATACTTAATTCTGACTGCAAAGAAAGCAAACTGACCCAGAGAAAGGCAAACCTAGAGAAAGGCAAAGCCAGAGAAAGCAATTTGGATCAGATGTGGCACCTCTTAGCACCATGGCTATAGTGAATTATTTTTCCTAGACTGAGTACATTCAGTACTGCCTCAGTCTGGTCACTCACCTCTACCTGGAGGAGCAAAGTCTGGGGCACGGGACTCGTGTAAAGCTGCACAAACCCCTCACAGAAATAAAAATATCATCAAGGCTTCTCCTTGAATTGAGCTGTCCGGAGCAGGGCTGGCTGACAGCTGAGCTGCATTTCTAGCCCTGCTGACATGCCCTCACCTTCAGATGGGCTGCAGAGATGGATAAAGTTAGATTAATTCTATGCCATCTGCAGAATCTTCCCTGCTATCCAGGTGGCTCAGGTTTACTGTTCTTTTAAATATCCTGTAACCAAAGGACACAGAAATTTTATATTTTATTTTATCTTATTTTATTTTACTGTGGTTTTTTTTCCACATTTGCTGGTACAAGACCTCTATAGTGTTCCTACCCCAAATATTACAATTAGTGCTGGAGGTTGTTATGATGTGAACCTGAGCACATACAATGCCACAGAAAATACTAGGTGCGGGTGATGTTGTCTGCACTAATCTAGGCAGGTAATAAGCATAATATAATGGCACACAATGTGTATTTTTTAAGTCTCCAAATCAACAAGTACTTATACCAGATGGCTGGTTTTCAACCATTTCCATTCCCTCTCCACCCCATACTCAGAGGTGTTTCAAGCTTCTCATCTAGGGATTAGCCACAGCAAAATCATGTTAAATGACTAATTTTGAACTGTGCAGAGAAAAAAACTCATGCAAAAGCTCTTAGTGTTTGTATGTCTTTCTTTTCCACAACTCTGGAGAATGGCCTCAAAATCATCTGGGCTTCTAGGTCATGTGGCAGCTTTTTTGGCTTCACTTCTACTATTTCTTAGACTTTCCCCTCCAAGGCTCTTGACAAGCTCTGACTTGAAAAGTTCTACTGATGTTGAATCTCCAGCTTCCCTGGAGTTTATTCTCCTGCCTATTTGATCTTAGGATCAGCGTTGCCCCTTCTCTTAACACTGAACTCGTTTTACTTCAGTTGGTATCTGTTATTTCTTGTCTTATCAGATTTAAGTAACGAAAACAGTCCCTCCCCTTCCTCTTCATAGCTGCCTTTCATGTACCTGTAAACCACAATCATGCTGTCCCCTTGGCTTCCCTTTTGCCCAAATTATATGTATGTATTTAATACATTTAATCCTTCCTTATAGGTAGTTCTTTCCAGACCTTTAATCACTGTAGTTGCCCTTCTCTGTAATCTCTTCACTCATAAATAGCCAGTAACACAGTGGCCAGGACTAAACCCATTGCTCTTCATGGGATTTGAGGGCTGGGAAAATAAGACTTGATGCTCCCTTGTGTCTAGATATGACATATCCCACTGCTTCTGCACCTCCAGCTAACCTATCCCTGCTCATCGTGCACCAAAATCCCAAATTTCACTTTGAGGAAGGCAAAAAGCATTGCAGCCTAACTGCACAGTGATGCATTTTATCTGTCTGGTCCACAGCTATGAGAAGGATACACAAAAGAACAAAAGGGTTTCTTTTTCCAGTGGAAACTTTAACCCAGTCTCCACTCCTACTCACATGTTTATCAACAGCCATATCAGACCGAGGAGAAAACTGTCTCACTGGTGCTGTATTCTAGGGAGGATCTTTACATCTTATTTGGGTGACTTCTTGTGAAGCACAGAAGGAAAGAATCAGAGAATCATAGAATGTTCAGTGCTGGAAGGGACCTCCAAAGGGCATCTAGTGCAGCCCCCTGCAGGGAGCAGGGACACCCTCAACTAGCCCAGGCTGC
>JANHGL010022652.1:0-24372 GCA_024611195.1 Ceyx melanurus | reverse complement strand
AAAAATAATATGAATATTATTTCAGTCCTGTTTAGCCATTGGTTTGGGTTTTTTTAGAGTTCACCACCTCATTTCAGCTTTAATATCTGTATAAAATTAGGGATAATCTAATTTTAAAGGAAAAAAAAAAGGGAATTTAGGGAATTTAGGCTGCTGATGCTTCTCTGCTGTTAAAATCTGGATCTTTTCTAATCCATTTCTCTGGAAAAAAAAACCAACCCCAAAGCAACTCCTTCAGAGTGCTCTTGAATGAGCCACTCCTGCACTCCTAGTGAACATGCACTTGTGTGTCACTTGAGGCTGAAGACTCTTTCTCTTCAACTACTGGAAATTGGATGTGCTTCCACACTGTTCCTCCTCCTCCTCCTCCTCCTCCTCCTCTGGGAGCTGAGGATTGCAGCCCCTCTCCAGCCTCTTGTTGAGTGGAGTGCTCTCCTGCATCATCTCAGGGCTTTGCTTGAGTCTTTTTTCCCCTCACTGACTGTTTTTCCCCCCATGCTGCAGCTAGTGAGGGCAGGATTGCAGCCTTTGTGCTGTGCACACATAAGGTTCTTATGGTTTGGGCTGCCTGGAAATCTGGGAGTTAGCATCTTGTCCCCTTTCTGTCAGCACCAAAGCTCTCTAGGCAGTGCTGGGAAGTTTCCTGCAAGCTGTGGATGTAACCCCATGTTTTGTGTGCAGACTGCAGGGAAATCTTGCTGCCAACAATGACAGATCAGCTCAAGTATCACTTGGAAAGACAGGAAGATTTGGAGGCTTGCTGCCAGCTGCTGAGTAACATCCTGGAAGTGCTTTACAAGAAGGATGTGGTGAGTATTGTACATTCTGGCTTGGCTAGGAAGGGATTGGAGGAGAATAAATGAATCAGGTAACTCTGACTTGGATTTCTTTCTTTTTTTTTTCCCTCCTGAGCCAGTTTCTTCTCAGTCTGATTTTAGGTGTCCAGTGCTGTGACATCTCAGGATGTGTCTTATCCTGTCTGAGGGACATCCAGCACAGCACAAACACTTCCCCAGGCATTGCTTAGGCACTCAACAGGTTCTCACAGGAGTTCAGCCATCTGCAGTGGAGCTGAGAGCTGCCCTGTGCTGCTGGATGGTGGTGACTGCAGAACACAGACACTGATTTACTGCTGTGAGAATCACCCAACCCCAGCATGGTGGGGCTGGAAGATGCTCTGGTGCCACTCCCCCTGCTCCAGCAGGGTCACCCAGAGCAGGGCCCAGCACTGCAGTGTCCAGGGGGGTTGGAATCTCTGCAGAGAAGGAGACTCCACAACCTCTCTGGGCAGCCTGGGACAGTCTGACACCCTCACCCCAAAGAACTTTCTCCTCCTGCTCAGATGGAACCTGCTGGGTTCCAGTTTGTGCCCAGTGTGCTGTCACTGGGCACCACTGCCCAGAGTCTGGCCTCATCCTCTTGCCCTCCAGGGGCCCTTGAGCTAATTGTAAAGTGTAAAATTGCAGAGAAGAGACAGGAAAGTGAGGAGAGCAGCTGGGTGGAGGGGAGCAGGGTGCTGGGATAGATTCATCCTTCCCTGCAGGTGCAGTGGCTACCAGAGTTGTAAGGGTTATGCCAAAGACAGATCTGTCAGCAGAAGGAAGGAGCCTGTGCTGGAGCAGTAGCTCTCTCTCTGTGTTCTGATGATGGTTTGTTCTTCAAATATGCAAATGCATTTTTCATATATGCAAGTCTGCTGCTGGTAATTAAACATAATCCCAAGATAATAATAGAATCCCAGACTGGTGTGGGTTGGAAGGGACCTTCCAAGGTCATCTGGTCCAACCCCCTGCAGGGAGCAGGGCCATCTGCACCTAGAGCAGGGTGCTCAGAGCCCCCCCAACCTCCCCAGGGATGGGGCAGCCACCACCTCTCTGGGCAGCCTGGGCCAGGGGCTCAGCACCAACAATTTCTTCCTTACATCCAGTTTGAATCTACCTCAATGCCTGTGGGCTTTTGATGCTGGAGAGGCAGATCCAAAGGTGAACCTGAAGAGTTGAACTGCATTTGGTGTCTGTTATATGGAGTTTAGCACTGATCTCTCCCTTTTCCTTAGGGGCCAACTCAACGTCATGTCCAGATCATCATGGAGAAGCTGCTGAGGACAGTGAACAGGACAGTGATTTCCATGGGGAGGGATTCAGAGCTCATTGTAAGTGTCTCAGGATGGGATCTTCAGACTCTGCCATGGTTTGCTCAGCCTGCCTCTCACAGGCTTTTAGCTGTGTTAATGAACATGATGCTTTCTTTGGAATTAACCAGCTGAGAAGTGTGGAAATGAAGATTTAGGAAAAAAAAAATGGCACTAAAAGTGTAGCCAGAGCTACACAGGCTGCCCAGGAGGGGGTTGAGTCCCCAGCCCTGGGGGTGTTTGGATGTGGGTTTGAGGGCCATGGTTTAGGGGTGAACTTTGGAGTAGAGCTGATGGTTGGAATTGATCCCGAGGGGCTTTTCCAACCTGAATGATTCTTTTTCTACAGTTATTTACTTGCCTTTCTGGACTATTAACTGAGATAACCAGCAGTATTTGGATGAGTGAGGAATAGACAGAACCCCAAATGTGATAGTCTGGGTTTGGGAGCCTCTGTTGGAGCAGGGAACAGTCGTGAGGGTCATTGTGCTGGGGTGCAGTGATGGTGAAAGAAGACAAAAGGTTTTCATGCTGTGACTTTGGTAGCACAGAAATTCTTCATCTGCTGTGTAGATATCTTAATATCTTCCTCTCCAGGGGGACAGAACTTCCCCCTGTTGTGCAGAAGTTGTAGTCTTGTAACACATACCCAGAGGAAACCTCTTTGGGTATGGTTAGGCTGTGAATTAATTATTATTTTGATGAGTGTGATTTCAGTGATACTGAAAAATGTTAATGATTCCTTTTGCATTCATACAGCTAGATTTGCAAACTGGGCCTGTATTTATTGTAACCTTAGCACAGTTGTATTAAAAATATCCCCAGTGCTCAGCAATCCAGCTGGAGATGACTCTGTCCTCACCCTCTAATTATTGCAAGGGGATTAATAGCACCAGGTATTCAAGGAGAACTTACTCCTGTTTTCAAGGAGCTTGACAGAAGGAACATTGCAGAAAGAATCCCCCTGTAGTCAAGCAGGAGCTGCTGGGTTCTGTGCAGAAGAACAAAATGCAAGTGGTAATTAGTGAGCAAAACCTGACTCCTCTGGATCAGCACTTGAGTGAACCCAGGACTGGTTAAGTGAACCCCAAACCCTCAGCTCAGCCAGTGTCTGTCTGCTTTTGGTTCCTTCACATGGTGGAACAAATCACATTCCCTTTTGACAGAGCAAACAAGCTCTGGCTCAAAGATTAAAGAGCACAGAGTGTGTAGGCAGGGGCTCAGCTCCCAGGAGGCTTTGTCCTGAAGAGCAGAAGCAGAGAACATGGGGCTGATGTGTGAAGTGAGCTCTGGAATAACCCCTCAAGCAAGGACAGGGATGGGTTCTTCATCCCCTGGCATCTGCAAGGAGCTGGAGGAAAACAGGAGCTGTGGAGGGTCTGGGGAGAGAGTCTTGGAGCTCTTCAGGAGCTGAAGCTAGAGGTGAGTGGTCTGTGGCCAGTGCAGGGTTGGTGGGTCCCAAGGTGCTGGGGAGGGAAGTTCATCATGTCCCAAGCCCCAGAGTGGTGCTGGAACCATGGGCATGGTTTTGGTCCCTCTCCAGCACTGAGCTTGGCTTGTTTGGCACAAACTCACCTCAACAAACTGCTCACTGATAAATTCAGCTAATTTCCAATTAGCCCTGGGGGTATTTTCTGAGCACTGTAAGTGGTTTGATGCACCCCCTTTGACTCCAGAAGGGAACTGGTTTTAGTGGCAGTAAAACAGGAGTTGTGTTGTTGTGACTTACTGGTGGAACTGGAGTGGAGAACAGGGATGGAAAAGCAACCTATTTGGTTCTGAAAAAGTGATTAAAACACAGAGTGCAGTTCAGGGTGTGGAGGGTGCCTTGGCACCTGAAGCAAGAAGAAGCAAACACTTGGTACCAGGGTAGCTTTTCATTTTAATCATGAATTCTTGTTTTCACTTAATCCTGATTTTTAAACTATTTTTACAGTGTTTCTTTCCCTCTTGAAGAAAACAAGTGCTACTCACAGGAACAGTGTTTCCTAACAGCTCTAGAACAAGGGATGTAACTGGTGCTTCCATGGAAATTATATTGAGTTGGAAAAGAGCAAGGAATAGAAAAATCACTGGAATATTTCTTGGCTCAAAAGGAATTTAAAGCAGGAAGATGGGAGGAGTGCATAGAGCCAATTGGTGTGTGGCCTTAGCTACTTGTGTGCAAGTCAAGGTGCATTTTAATTCCAACCTGCTGCCTGCTTTTGAGATTTTTGTGACAAACAGCTTTGTCAGTCACACCTGGAACTAAAAACTCCAGAGATGAGCTGGTTTTGGTTCAACTTTGAGTCTCTAACCCCAGCCTGAGTGACCCTGCAGGGAAATACACTGTCATCACATTATCACACACTTGCAAAAACCATTTTATTACAAATTACATGGTAGGACAGGACACGAGATGGGGGGTTGAGAAGCAAGACTAGATGGATGTTTGCTTGCCCAGTTCTTAAAAAAATGTAAAAAATTAAAAATTTAGCAACTTGGTAAGAAAAATAACCTGGCCATCTACAGAACACACTGGGAGAACCTGCCCTTGGAGCTCTGCTGTGTTTCACCACTCACTTCTCCTCTCATTTCTCTCTTTTTTTTTTCCAAGGATGTACAGAATTCTGGTCTCTGTAGGAGTCAGTAACTGCCCCAGGGAAAACAGTTTGGGTCAGAGAATATTTGGGATGTGTTTATGGGAAAAGCTGCTGATTTGGTGAAGGATTGGAATTGAACTGCAGTGGAGAGATGGTTTAATTGAATTCAATCAAAACCACAACCAAAACCCCAACACTAGGCCTCTTAGCTTGGCTGAGTTTGTGAATTATTAACACTACTGGAATTCTGAATGCTGTTGTTTTTTTCCCATCATGTCCATAGCTGATTTTGATTTGAGTAGGGAAAAAAAGATGATTTTCTTCATTGGCAATATTTTGGTTTTTAAAATGTTGGGTGGGCTGTTCCGGAAACAGTTTCCAATTAAAACCAATAGAAAAGAGATGAAACTCAGATATCTATCTATTTTTCCCACATGAAACAATTGCACTTCCTTCCTGGTCCACAGGATCACTTCTAATCCTTCAGCTTCCACCAAAGTATTTCAGGATATTGTGTTTGCTGCTGTACAAGAACTCATAGCCCTCTTGGAATTTTGCTGTAAAAGTGACTTTTTTTTTTCCAGTAGATGATGCTGGAATTAATTTGGAGTCAGATGGAGAAAACTTCTGTTCCCATTTAACTTCCTTTTCATTTTGGGGTGAAAAAATGTTATTTTTCCTCCAGTTTCCTTGCAGTGATGGAGTTGATGCTTAGAGGGAAACCAGTGTGAATGAAACCACTCACAATTTATGTGGGGTGTGCAAATCCTTCTGGGGATGATGAAATTTATCTAGCTAAAGACTGAAGAATTTGTACCTTGCTGATGCTGCAGGATATTCCTCTTCAGAACCAGTTCTGGGGAAACCAGTTTGTCCCATGACACTGTTTGGAATCATCTGAAATCCTTAAATCCAGCTGAAAAAGGAAAAAACTTTGCTGCCAACAGGTGGTTTTGGATGTAAGTCCAAAATAGCAAATACTTAAAGGAAAAAGTTGCAGTTGAGAATTCAGAGCAAAATTTGAAGTGTCATTTAAAAAATAGAAAACCAAACCTCAAAGCAAATTAACAAACCCCCCCAAAAAACCCAACCAACAACCAAAAAAAGGGGCGTGGGGGGGGAATTGATTTGTTTAACAAGTACAATTAATAGATTTGAGAAGGGATATTAAGTTTGAAACCCATCTGAGCTGTAAAGAGCATTTAAAACAACTGCTCCTGCCAAACAGGTTTCAAAGTGTGGCATGGACTAGGAATTTTCTGGTGCCTCCTGCAGGGGGTGGAGGTTGGTGGACTCTGTTGGTAAAAATACAGTGAATTTTGGCAAATGCCAACAACCTGTAGAGCTTTGGATTCGTTCTCTTTGTGGGGCTGTTTCATATTCATTTTAGTTTTATTTTTTTCCTGGGTCATTTAGACCTTCTGGTACCAAAAGTGAGATCTGGGACAGGTGGTTCTGTGGCATTTAGAGCTTTTGGGTACCAAAAGTGAGCTCTGGGACAGGTGATTGTCCTCTGAACCTTGACCCTGCCAGCTGGATGTGGCTCAAGGCTCATCCTGACTTAGGGAGGTGGCAGCAGCTCCCCTGTTGAGCAGCCAACTGGTTCATCTGGTGGTGAGGAGAAAGGATGGTGGGTGCTGAGGTGGGGTAGCTTGGCTGAAGTCTACATTGCATGAAGGCAAATATACATCTAGTCCCATCTTGGAGCTGCTTGATGGTCTGGGACCAGGTGGAAATTGTGCTTTGTCCAGGATGTGTGTGCTGAAAACTGCACTCCCCCATCTCCATGGACCTGGCAAACTGAAACCACTGCAGACATAAGGCTTGCTTGCTTTGCTTTGATGTTTGCTGCCTTTTTTTCTTTATTTCCCCCCCTCCCACCTCGTTGCTGAAAGACAAGAAACCCCCAGAAGGCTTGAGAAGAAGGGTGATGAGGTGTGTCCAGGATGCCAGCCTCGGGTCGAACCGGCTCGGGGATGGAAGGGCCAGGGGAAGTGAAGAGCTGGAACTCCTCCCTCTTGGTACACATTTCCATCCAGCTTTTCCACCCCACACTGGTGAACTGCTCAGCGTGGTGCCAGCCTCTGGGCACCAGTTCATGGATACAAAGGCCTGGTTGGTACTGGTTGGGGAGAGCTGGACCCCAGCACGAGGGGCAGAACTCCACCGGCCGGTCCCGCTCCTCAGCCTGCCCAGGTCCCCTCAGAGCTGATTGACAGAACTCCAAAGGTTTCTTTCAAAGAAGGCCTTGAACTCCACATTTGCTGGGGTTAAAGGAACCAGAGTTTCCACCTTCCGTGCTTTTTGGATTCAGTTTTGGATTTTTGCTTGGGAGTGGAGGAGTAGCTCTCCTGAGAATAAGGCAAAGGTGCAACCTGAGTTTCCTCGATGGGGTGAAGTTTTCTCAAAACTGGCTGTAGTTTGTCTTCTTGCTGCTTAAAATCCAGTTCCACACTGAAAATGGGAAGAAAAAAAAGCAGCTGGTTACTAAATAGATTTCTACATAGCAAACCTCTGACATTGACACACAAGTGTTTTATTCTGCATTTTAATTTCAGCAATTAATGCTTAAACCAGCTCTCCAGGACCCAAAGGGAAGGGGGAGGAAGGTGAGGAGTAGGAAGGGGGTTGTGCAGACTTTGCCCTGCTCTTCAGGGCTCCTTGAGGTCTGTGGCAAAGTGTTGTGAACTGCCAACATTTCTTCCTGCCTTTCCCATTTCCCACATCCTTATTTATTGCATAACTAGCTGTGCCCATGGTGTGGAAAAGGGGGTGCCCTCGGGCTGGGCTGGGCAGGCTGGACACCTCACTGCTGTCTTCCCCAGCCTGCTTCCTTCTCCCTAATCCTGTTTTGCCAGGAAAACTTGGACCAGATGATCCTGGAGGTCCCATCCAACCTGCTTCTGGTTCCATGCTGCAGTGAGCTGGGGCTTCAGGGACTGCTGTGCTGCAGTTTCTGGCTTCATGGTTTGTTTTTCATGCTTGTGAGAAGACTTCAGTGAGTTTATTTTTTTTCTGCTGGCAGCAAAGTGAACCTGTTCTAATTTAGTTGCTGTGTCAAGGCTGGAAAACAGAGTTTGAGGAGCAGGAACCATTTGGTTTTCAGCATATGGACTGTGGGAGGGCATCTTGCAGCCAGCTTAGCCACAGGGATGGGTTTTCTTCTGGCACAGTCACACTTCTTCACGTGAATCACTTGGGCTGCTGGATGCTATGATGGCATCTCTGAAGCCCACCAAAGCAGGGGAATCCAGGCTCAGGACTGGGCTGCTGAAGGTTTTGTCTGGAGGTGTCTTGAAAGAGATGGGATGGGAAAGGGCAGTTCCACTGCAAGATGACAGAAGAAAGCAGCCTTTGGGCCACAGGGGGTTTGAATCTTACAAACTGGTACCATTTCTGCATAGAATGGCATTTCTTGTTTAATAGCCAGATTTTGTCAGACTTCAGCAGTGTTAAGTGGCCTTTGTGCAGGTGATAGGCTGTAAAATCACAGGGTGATGACAAGAAAACTGCCTGTCCTTAGAATTTTCCACTGCAAATCTCCAGCAATTTGAAATCCACAAGTTTGTCTGTTTGCAGAGTTGCCTTTTGGTGTCTGGATACTCCTGTGACCTCAATTTATGAGCTGCTGATGCCAGCTGATCAATACTTGACCCAGATGAACAGTTGATAAAATGGCCTTTTATTTTTACTACCTAATCACTTTTTTTTTTTTACTACAGTTTTAAATACTGCATGGAAATTACTATAAAGAAAAAAAAAGATATTTTTGAGTGTGATTTAGACTGTTGCTATGGAGCTGAGACTTTGAAAACCCACAGAGATGGTGTTGCCCCATAACCATCTTTCTGCTGCTTGAGCAGGAATATAAGATAATATAAATATTATAATATAAATATAATAATTTATAACTTGCAGTGTCTTCTGGTTTTAGACTTGCAGCCTGTGTGCTCTGAAGAAGTCAAAAAGCTGGGCTCATTTTTGCTAAAACTTCCCCTGGAAACACTGCTGGGATAATGGTTGGACTCAATGATCTTAAAAGTCTCTTCCAAGCAGAAAAATTATATGATTTTTAAGAGGTAGAAACAGGAAGGGTTTTTAATTTAAAATCTGCTGACTAGAAAGAAAGATCTAAAAAAAAAAATTCCCAATTGGATTTTTTAAACCTAATGAAACAAAAATAGGTTCCCTGCTGGAAATGTGTGATGTTGAACCTTCCTAGGCTGCCCTGAGCAAGAAACTGCACAGGGGTGAGCTCAGAAAAAAAAACAAGTTTATTTATCTGCTTCTAAACACTGCTCTAAAAGATGAATAAATCCATTAATGGGTTCTCCTCTGCATGGAACTGCATCATTCCCTTCTCTACTTAGCTGCTAGGTGGAAATGATGGAAGTTCTGTCCTTTTTTTTTTTCCCTTCAAGGCAGCTGGGACAATGCAGAAATAATTCCAGGTCTTCTACCTAAATCCAAGGCTGAATTATGTCACAGCCCCAGTGACCATCTCACCTGAAAATGTGAATTGGCAGCCATCGAATTTCACTGAGTCAGGGAAGTTCTTTTCTTCTCTGCTTTTCAACTGACTTTGTGCTTGAAAACTGAAGGCTGGCAGTTGATATATATATTTTTATCAACCATTGCCTTCACTCAGGGTGGGGCAAAATGGGAAGATGAGCATTTGGAACCTACCTGTAGATAATACAAGCACTGTTCCTGCACGTGTCGCAGTTGGCCGTGTCCTGACCCGTCCGGTAGGAGAGCCTACAAAGAAAGAACAGCAGGTCATTCCAGAGGCAGTTTTTAACAGAATTTTTGGTTTTTTTTTTTTTTTTCCTTCTCTGATTCTAGGATCAGAACTTCAGGGTTGGTTTTTTTCTTATTGTTGTTTTTATTTTGAATCCAACCACCTAGCCACGAGGAAGAGAGGATCCCAAAGTAGCACATCCCGCAGCACCGAGCTGGGGGAGGATGAAGTTGGAAAAGGAGGCTTTAATGACCACAAGGAGGGAAAAAAAAGAGATTTATTTCCTTTATACTTATATTTTCCCTCTGATTTACCAAAGGAAACCAAGTGGTGTGCCCCTCTTTCTGGATCAAGCTGCTGTGAATCAAAGGGAGGAGCCATCAGTGCAAACAGAGCAGTTAACAGCTTCCAGATGTGGCACTGCTGGTTGGCTGTGGGGCTGTGGTGCTGATGATGGGCTGCAGGGATGTTTGTGTCTTAAAAGGTAGAAAATATAGTTAAAAAATATATATACACACCTCCTGGACTCACAGCTGGACTCTGTCACCCTGTGGGTTAAGTCTGTTAGCAGCAGCATCTCTTAAGCTGCCTCAATATTGCTCTGACTTGGCCATTTAGAGTTGAAAAGGGTTTGTTATTTTTTTTAAGGATTATTAAATTAACTTCCAAAGAGCACAGTTACCTACTTGTCACCTTGAATGTACTTGTTCTAAAAAAAAAGAATGAAAAGCAGCATTTCTAGGTGAAATAAAGTGTGTTTCTCAAAGGGGAGTTATCAGTATTCTATGGAAATGCAGTTTCCAAAGCATATGATGATCTTTAAATGCCCAATAATTCCAGACTTACAAATACTTTGAAAAACATATGTTGGAGTTGATGGGGGAAGAAAGACTCATTAAGCTGATGCAAATGCTCCTTTGCTAGAAGTATTTAACAATGCTGCAAGATGTGGCTGATCAGTGTGAAATGTTGATTATTTGCCTGTTCAGCACTGCTGGGTTTTAGCAGCACTGTCATTTAGACTGGACTCTTGATGGTGGTGCTTCTTACCCTTTTTATTCTTTGATTTTGAAGTCAGATCTAATTTATGATGCACTCTTCTTAGAGCATCACTTCCCATAGTGAATGTGTTTGGCTTTTCAGAGAGGACTGGACTTGCAGAGGCAGTTGTGGAAATTCAGCTCCAGAAATTCAGCTCTTCACTAAAGAATTCTGTGGTTTACACTCCAGGGCTTTAGACTTTTTGCTTCCTTGTTGTCCCATAATTTTCTGTATCAACATTTGTGTGGAATTAATCTGCTTCATGCCAGCAGAGGCTTGACTATGGGCACAGAGTTGCCATGTGATATTTTATTTTCAGGAGGCTTTCATTTTATTGCCTTTTTTTTTTTTTTTTTTTTTTAGCATTCTTGGCACAACCCGAGCTTAACCTCAATTAACACTTCCAAATATTAAAATATTATTCTAATGAAGTGCTACCATTTTGCTGACATGGATGGACTGGCAGTAACTAATAATTTTCAGAGCTGCCTGAGGAACTGACACCCTCTCAATGCCTGTGAAATGCAGAATTTGTGCACCTGCTTGAGGCTTTTTTTTCCCCTGAAATACCAACTGTAACATCAGATCTTTGCATGTGAGTAGCTTTCTGCTCATGGAAATGAAGAGATCCCATTGAGCTGAGAACTGTCTATGCTGATTTTTTTTTCCTTATTGTTCAGTAGGTAGCTAGTGAAGGGACATGAAATCCAGTATCCTAAATATCTGCTAAAAAACCAAACACAAAATAACCATGCAAAGCAATTTGGAAGGCTAGATCTGTTACCTCATCTGGGGTGTAAGGAATACTAAATATTAATTGATGTAATGGCATGATCTGTGGGTCTGATGTCTTGCTGCCCAAGTGGAGGATAAACAGACTTAATTAGTATTTTTTGGTTGATGTTTTATGAAAATACAGTGCAAGAAATTCTCTTTGTAAGGTAGTGGGGCTGCTGAGGTGTTTTCAGTGCTGGTTCTGGCTGCCCTAAGGAGCTGAGGACATGGTGATGGTTCTCAAGTCTGCTGGAAATGGGTATTAAATTGCCCTGGAAATACTTGGAAATGTCCAGAAGCTCCATGGTGAAATTGTTCAGACTGTTTCCAAGACAGTAGTTTGTTGCCTCTTCCCAAATCCTGACAGTTGGAAGCAGATGACTAATTTTCTTTTTGAGGTATTTGCACTGTGGGTGTATGGCATGACTCCCAAGACAGCAATTCAAATGCTTTCACCCAATAAATACATTTTCTGTTATACTCAGGTTAGTTAGGGAGTGAAAGGGAAAGGTTGTTTTATTTTTTTTTAATAGAGCTGTCTGGTGGTTTTAAAAAAACACCTGAGAATGGAGAGAATTAAAATGTTTCTCAAGTGAAATCACAAGATCTTCCAGGAATTAGGTGCATGTGAGGTCTGGTGTCTCTCTTGACTGTTTGTGCCTCCCTTGTCTCATCAGAAAAATCAGGAGGATAATGAAAATGTCAACTCTTTGTCTTGAGAGCAGCTGAGGGAATTGGTTTGCTCTGGCTGAGCAGCAGCTCTGTAGCTGCTCTGGAATTCTGAGGCTGGGTGATCCAACTTCTTCCCTGTGAGGGTGTCAGAGCCTGGCCCAGGCTGCCCAGAGAGGCTGTGGAGTCTCCTCTGGAGAGATCCCAACCCCCCCTGGATCTGTTCCTGGCTGCCCCTGCTCTGGCAGGGGGTTGGACTCCAGCATCTCCAGAGCTCCCTTCCAATCCCAACCATTCTGTGTTTCCATGCAGAAATCCCAAAGCAGCCTGTGGCATTCCCAGTGCAGTGGTGTTTGTTTTCCTGCTTCATTCATGAAATTAGTGAGGTGGTGAAAAACATGCTCTGTCATCATCTCATTAGGAGAGGAGGGCTGAGCACTGCTGGGTCTCTTTGGAGCCATTTCCAGCCTCCCTTGGAATGGCAGTTTTCCTTCTTGATTGACACAGCCAGTCCCTGTGCTGCTTGCTCCACGAGATGCAGAAACAAACCAGCAGCACAAACTGTTGTGGAAAGCTCACAATTGTCCTAGTTTTCACTGAAATATTCTGTTAATCTGCTGCTTTTCTGTCTGCTTATAACAAAAATTGGTTTAGTGATGAGGAAGAGTGACCCACAGTGAATGTCTCTGTGCTGAACTGCTCTGGGTGTCTGAATTTGGTTCTGTATTTACTAACCCAGCTTCAACATCCCTCTGTATTTGCAAAGCTGGAAATAAAGGCATGAAGAGCTATGAAGCAGTGTAGATAAACCAGCTTGGTTTTGTCAGAGAGGTCCCTGGCTCTTGGCTCTGTCTCTTTGGATTCTGCTGCTCCAGACAGTCACAACACAGTTATTAAAGGATTATTTTAATTGTGCCAAGTGCAATCTGGTAATTCAGCACCTCAAGAACATCCCCTTTCAAAGCCTGATTTAGCAGGAAAAAAAACCCCTTTCCTTGCAGGTATGTAATTTGGACAGCTTGGTGACAGTTGGGAAGGCTTCCCTTGTGATCTGCAGTCATTCAGATGGATATATTTAGTTTGCTTCTACTTGGTGCTTTTAATTGTTCCTCCTCAGACTTCAGCAGTGTTTCCAGATTGGAATTGTGGATTTTTTTTGCTTTTATTGGCCTCTGATGGTCAAGTCCTGAACCTTCGTTTCAGCTCTGAGCCATGCTGAAACAGGGAGGTGTGGTGCTGAGTGATATGTAATCTTGGTTTTTAAGTCAGTTGTGTAACAACTAGATAGAAATTGATTTATTTTCCTGAGTGCTTAGATACTTTTCATTGGAGTTGTGCCTGTATATTCAGATAAATGGCTGGAACATATTAGCTAAATAAGTTCTATTTTCTGAGCCTCAGATGTTCCTTTTTTTATTTTTTTATTTTTTCCCTGAGAAAACAGATTAAGATCAACTAACTTTGCTAAAATATGTTTATTTTTAATTTGTTTGATGTTCTCACTGACAGTTCACTTCTCATTTTCGTTCATCATTTCCTTGTTAAAAAACTTGCTGCTGCTGGATTTCTAAGCAAGGCAGTTTAATGGCTCTAAAGCAGCTATGACAGTGGAGTTATTTAACACAGTGCTCTTTATCTTAAATGTCATAGTAGCTCAGAACTCTGCCTGCCTGTGACATATGCTGGGGGAATGGCTGTGAACTGTGAAAGTTTGCCCTTTTTATCCACTCTGAGAATTTGATCTGAAGCTTTGATTACCAGCAACACAATCAATTTGTCCAACTCCAATGAAAAATCCTATTCCAAAAGAGAAATCCACTTTCCAAGGTGTAGAAAATGCTGTGCTGGGAAACAGTCGTGTTCCCTGCCCTCACACATCTAACCCTAGGGTGGGTTTTAGTGATCTAATTCAGAAAACAAAGTGCAAGATGGGGTTAAACCTCATGGATCTTTGACCTTGAATGATACTGGATGGTTTAATGATCCATCCCCAGCAATCAGCTTGGATTTGGGGCTGCAGAGAATATTCAGTGAGGGGGCTGGACTGGCAGGAGGTATGGAAAGAGTTTCCAAGTGTACCTTTGGTGCATAATGAAATAGTTCTGGTGATGGGGAACATGCAATGTAATGAAATTGTTGCAGTGATGTTCAAGCTGTGAGAGGCACTGGTGTGTGGCATTCTGCTGTGCCCCAGCTGCTTGAGGTGTGCTTGGGGACTGCTGCTTTCTAGCTGGGAAAAGCAGGTTGCTTGTGGTGAGGGGCAGGGAAATGGACTTTTATACCCAGAGCATCTGAGTGATGGCCCAGGGATAAGCTGTAGTGGGGACATGAGGGGATGGGTCTTAAAACAGCCTGAAGTGACCTAACAGATAAACATCCATGCTCACAAGCTGAAATACAGCAGGGAAAAAGGGATGTGTGGATTGGAATTCCAAAAAAACCCACCCCAAGCCATCCACTAGCCTGAGGAGTGTGAGATCCACTAAGAGCAGGTTTGTGCAAATAAAGGATTTATTTTCCATGACTAAGGAAGATGCATCTGAAGGGATTTCCTGTCTCTGCCTGAGAAAGGTGAATTATTATCCTCTCCAAGCTCTCGTGGGATATCTGTGTTTGGGAACAGCCTGAACCTGACAGCTCCATCCTCTGGAATAAAACACGTGTAGTGAGGGTGAAGAGGCTAGGATTCAGGAGGTGGTTTCAGGTACAGCAAAAGAACACATGTCTGCTCCAAAGGACAGGCAGAAGAGCTGTCTGTCAGGATGGCAGGGTTGGGAGTGAGAGTGGGCACTGCAGTCCTGCTCTAAGGACTCCTGGCACAGGCTCTTCCAGCCCCGTGGCACCCAGTCCATGGCACATCGTGTGCATCAGGATGGATTCATGGTGTTTTTCCTGCTTTTCACAGTTTTCTTTGGAGTGCAGCTGTCTGCTGCTGTTCCTTAGCTGTTTATTGTCCCCTCTTAGGAATGATTTTCTTAACCTTGCAGTGCCTGTAAGTGAAAACAAAACCCCAACCAAAGCGGGGAGGCGATGCCAGCCGAAAGCAGCTGGCACCTCTCTGCTTTCAGAGGCTGTGCTTGGGTCCAGTCCCTGAGCTTGCTTTTCTCCTTAGCTGACAGAAGGAAGTCCCTGGGATTTTTCAGAGTATTGGCTCAGTGTGTGTCAATGGATTGAGTTAGCAGAGGTTGTTAGAGCTTCTATTTGCTCTGGCTCCCTGCACCGGACTCGACGCAGCTCCTGCGCAGGAGAAAAGCAAACAAGCTGGGCAAGGATTGCTTTGGGTACCTGCCTCTGATGTGCCACCCTACTGAGCCAGGAGGGGGTTCATGCTCTCAACCCTCCTGACCTTGGGAGGGATTGCTTGCAGTGTTTTGCAGACACAAGCAGTTGGGTGAGGATGCTGTGCCTGCAGCGGGTGAAGCTCTGCTCTCCTCTTGCTCCCAACGTCCAGACACGCAGAGGGTTGCTTTATTTTCTGCTTGGAAATGATGACAAGAGACATAAATATCCCTTATCCATTGGAGAATGTGGAAATGACATTTACATTCTGTCCATGAGAGCATGTGCCTTCAAAGCCTCTTGGAAGGACCCCGGGATTGCTGCTTTCGTGAATGTTTGTTGACAGCTCTTGAAATTCCCCAACTGCTGTTGACTAATAAATGAATATAAATGATCACTGGAACAGGTTCATTTAACTCTTGTCTGATGTGCAGCAGTTGGCCTGTCAGAGTCAAAATGCTGTGACTTTCTTTTTTTTTATCTGGCAAATGGAGTGCTTTGTGTATTAAAATAGCTGCTTTTGTTGTCTAATGAGAAGTGGTGAGGTGACTTCTCCCAGCAAGGATTTAAAGGCCAGGTGGTGGGTATTCTCCAGCAGCAAAATATTTTTGGTCACCTGTCTTCTGTTTGTGTGACAACACAAACATGGAATTCTTTTTCTAGGATGGAATTTTGAGGGGTTTGTAGAAGCTTGGACATAGGAAGGTACATTAACATTCTGTGATTCTCTGAATACTTGGGGGCTGATCCCAAAGAGAGGTCACCAAGAGTTGGATTTGCCCCGAGTCCCTCAGCATCTTTGGGTTGCTCTGTGTTTCTCTTCCTCCTCCTTCTCTTCCCAGTGGCTTTCCCCTTTTCTTTTCAGCAGAGTGGAGTGCTCTACGTGGCTGCTAATTGCAGATAATGTAGCAGTGACATTTGGAAAGGCAGCCATAGATGATATTCACCCACACGAGGACACTCCTATCTTCAGAGCTGCTGAGACACTTTTTGCTGGCACAGGCTCATTTGGTGATGAATTGCAGTAATAGCAGTTCAAGACCTACAGCATATTAGTGAAAATGAATCCACTGAGCACTGGTCCCATGGCACTGCAACAGCACTTAAAGAACACTGATTTTCTTGAAGGGAGGAAAAAATCTGATTAAGAGATTTAGCTGCAAGTTTGGGTTGGGTTTTTTTTTGGTCGTTGTTGGGGTTTTTAATTTCTTTTTATCAGCAGTATTGGGTTTATATTTATTTCCTGGTGTTTTGGAAGGGATTTAATGTGCCTTAAAAAACCAGGGGAGTGTCATAAGTGCAGATGAATGGTTTATTTTTTAGCAGATGGCAGGCTCCTGTATGTGGCAATAAGCACAGGGTGCAGCAGGAGTTCTGCTTTTATTTTCTTCTTAGAAACTGACCTCACGTTTGGGGATAAAAGGACAAGAAAAGCTCACCCTGCTGAAATTGAGGAGAAAGTTGCTAGTTAGCACAGGGGTGGGTTTCTCTGGCAAAAACACTGTGGAAATGAGCACAGTAATTGGAAGGAATTCTGTTTGTAAAAGGATGGGGCAACTTGTTACTGAGTTGTCTGAGGGAAGTAGTGATCAAAATGAGCTTTGTGTTAATAGTGTGCTTTGCACGAGCACAGGGTGTTCCTGAGCAGTGGGAGCAGAAATGGCCCAAGGGTGATGCTGGACTCCTTGAAAATCACCCAGGTGCTAGAAAAAATTGAGGGATCTGGAGGACAAGGATTTCTAAACCAGAAGAAAATCTTGCAAATATGTCTCTCCTTTCTTCCCTCCTGTCCAGCTGGGGCAAGGCTCCAGCATATGGAAGCAGCTCTCTAAGTTTTGAGGCAGCACCTCATTCATATGTTCTTTTTGGTCAAATACAAGGCCACGTATTGTATGATGTGTTGTAAGTGTACAAAGCCCTGCAGACTCTGATACCCACACCTGTGTATCTCAGAGGCACTGGAGGTCTTTGGAGGATCTGGGATTTAGGGCCAGTTGCACTATTTTCAGGCTAATCCAGGCTGCAGCTCTGTCAGGTTGAGGACTATGGAAGGATGAGATGAAGATCTGAGCAATCACTGCTAGTTTGGGTGAGCTCTTGTGTGCTGAGGGCAGGGATCCCCTTCTGATGTTATTTTCCTTCCAATTCTCTCTCAGTTTCACTAAGTTAAAGGTAGAGGAATACTTTTCCTGAATAATTATTTAAAAATCAATCCAGAAGGCTCTGCTGCTTTCAGCCAGATCAAGAAGCTTCCCAGTCTGAGGCTGCAGGAGTAGACAAGGGATTCTAAAAATACTAGAACCAGCTGTAAGAGAAACTGAAGATGCTAAGGCAGTGTTGACAGCATTGTCCCAACAACTAAGATGATTTTTTAATGAAAAACACTGTGGATGTTAGGGATGAACAAGTTGATCTCTACATTTCTAGAGGAAGAGTTGCATTAGAAAGCTCAGGGTGCAAAACACGACGCTGCTTCCAGCAGCACGAGCTCCTGGCTCCTCATCTTAAAGCCCAGATTTCTTCTGGCAAATGAGGATTTAGTTCCACAAGCATTCAGAAACCCCCAGAGGGGGTGTGTGCAGCTTTGAGGTGTGCTCATGGAATAAAGATGAGTGACCTGAGGCCAGGAGGGTAGTGTAAAGGATGGGTTGAACTGTCTAGATAAAGGTCATACTGTGTTCTAGTAATTGTTTACAGGTTGGAATTAATGTCAACGGGGACAAACAAACTGTTGTTTCCTTATGCTTGAGTTTCTGGAGTGCACAGCAGTGCTAATGCTGTGAAGAAGACTTTGATATTCAAAGTTTTCTCTTAATTTCCTTCTGAAAGGAGGGTTTAGCTTCAGAAGGTGAAAGGAAAGCAGGCAAGATGAGCATGCCACGAATGGTATTAGAGTTGTAATAACATCCCTTCATCTTAAAAAGGGAACTCTGAGAGATTTAAGGGATTTTTTTTTCTACTGCTTTTCATGCTGGGTGATGAATTGACCAGTTACTGCAAACTGCTGAGGTGAGAGCAGCCCTGCTAACCCGCTTTAGAGAGCGGCTGGCCCTGTGCTCTAGAGGAGGCACAAGAAGGGACATGACAGACCCTTCGTTAAGTATCTACTTAATTCCAGGCTAGGAGAGGAGGACAGGGCTGTGAATGCTGCTGACATGTCCCTAGGACTCCCCTCTGGAGCAGCAAACACTGGGAAGCCCCACGTGTGACATCCAGCGTGGGGAGAACCCGCGGCGGGCGCCGGTTTGCCGAGCAAACACCAGGAGCAGGGCTGCTTAGGAAAGGGAATCAAAACCAATTTCTACTCACCCTTCTCGGTGAGCTTCTCCTTTCTCCAGCTCCTGGATGACACCCAACAACACCTTGATGGTCTCCTGACTCGAGCTGATCAAATTCTCCATCATCTGAAGCTGCGCTTTCAAGTCCACAACTTCCGTGTGAGGCACGATTTGTCGGCATTCCTCGCTGAGAGCGACGGCCGCCTGGCAAGGCTGGGTCTCCTCCATGGGCGAAACGTTCAGCTCCAGAGCCCGCTCGTTCCATTCGGGGGCTTGGCACTGAGGCCTGGCCTGGCAGAGCCGAGCGTCACCCCCCTGGGGCTGAACACCGTTCAGCTGCACCGTCCTCTTTCGCTCCTCCTCGGCCGGCGGGCAGGCCGCCCAGCCGCCGTCCCCCGAGGGGTTGGGCAGCTCGGGCCGCGCGGCGTCGGAGGCCGGTAAATAAACGGCGGCCACTTCGGTTTTGAAGACCCTCCCGTGGAGGGGTTGCAGGAGCTCCTCGCTCCCCAGCCTCCCCAGGGCCTGTCTGGTGCGGGCGGGAGGAGCGGCGGCGGCTTCCTCAGCGAGGTCGGCTGAGTTGGGGAGAGGAGGAGGAGGAGGGAGAGGAGGCTCCTGAGGAGAGCTGTGCAAATCGCCGCTTTTCCAGCCCTCGGCCCCGTCGTCTCCAGATCCCCCCCCGGCCCTCTCGTTGATGTGGGAGATGAACTCGGCCGTCTGCAGCCCGCCGGCTTTGCCGCTCCACTGCGGCGCCTCCCCCGAGCCGCCGCCCTCTTTGTCCTTGACGTCGATGAGGAACCCGTTGTTCTGACCCTTAAACGCGTCGCCGGTCGAGGCGCTTTTCAGAAGATTGCCTTTTTTCCTGTCTAGGGGGAAAGTCTGGTAACACTTCTTGAGGTCGGGCGAAGTCTGGACCCCCGTGCTCTTGGTGACGTTGGGGATCGACCTGCGGGCGGGCACCGTCATGTACTTGCGGTAGGCGGTTTTGTAGGAGAGGGCTTTGGCTTCTCTCTTGTCGGGGTCCTGAGCCGTGGAGAGCTGCTTGTCCCTCTGCTCGTTCTGGGCCTCGCAGATATCCTTGAACCTCACCTGGAGGGCTTTGTTCCTCTTCTTAATCTGCCGGTTGGGATCCAGCGCGTATTTCATCTCCAAGGCCAGGGAAGCCGCCGGCTCCACTTCGCTTTCCGAGGTGGTGAGTAGGCATTTGCTGGGCTCCTTACTCACCATGGTGCCTGTGTGTAGAGAGAAGAGCCTGGTGTTACAACAGCAGCTGCTTTCCCGCCAAAACGCGCCCTGTGTGAGCTCATGTCCTCTGCCTTAGCATGGAATCGTTTGGTTGGGAGAGACCTTTAAGATCGAGTCCAACCGTTCACCCTGCACTGCCAGGGTCACTAAACCATGTCCCCAGCACAGTTGCACCCTCTCTGGAAAGACATTTTTCCTGCTATCCAACCTAAATTTCCCCTGGTGCAACTTGAAGCCATTCCCCGTCATCTTGTTATCTTGGGAGAAGAGGTTGACCCCCACCTCCCTACAACCTTCCTTCATGTAGTTGTAGAGAGCAGTAAGGTCCCCAAGTATTGCTTTTAGTAAGCTTACTAAAGCTAATAAAAAATATAGAAGCAGGTTGTCTGAATTTACTAAATAAAAGTTAGTTGGTTAATAAATAGTTTACTAAAGCTAATAAAACTATAGAAGTAGGTTGAATTTACTAAATAGATAAGTTGGTTAATATAGTTTACTAAAGCTAATAAAAAACACTGAAGTGCAATATTTTTTTTTAATAATACAATTAAAATTAGCTAATAAATTAGCTTTTCTAAAGCTAAATTGCAAGGAAAATGAAAATGAGTGTTTTGTATGAGTAGATTCTAGAGCACCGACCACCCTTAAAGCTGCTTTAATGCAAATGTTTAGCAGCAAGAGTGTCAAGCAGCATTGGTTTTTTTTACTGGATGCTTGCTTACAACACACATTTCTTCTGTGTAATGTGCTCTGCATCTTTGCTAGGAATTAATTAGTTGTTGGAAGAGTCTTTATTTGGGTCTTCTGAAGTATTTACCTCAATAGCTAAATGTAAAACCTGGCTATAGATTAATTATTAGTAGTAACTGGTTGCTCCTGCTGTATGAATAAAATCTGTGTGCTGTTGGAGTGGAAGGAATCAGCAGAGCATCTTGCTTCCTATGCAAAACAACCCAGCTTTTACTCCAAGCCTTTCCAACGGAGCTCCTTATCCCAAAGGATCCTCAAGCACTAAAATACCAACCCAGAAACACCCCCCAACCCCCCAGCCTGTGATGATTCACCAAAATGACTGAATCTGCTGCTGAAATCCAAGCACCTCCTCGAGGAGGGAAAGATGCCAACTGCTCAGCACAGCACACTGCAGGGAAAAAAAAACCCCAAAGCCTCCCCGACAGCTCTGTGGTGGTGCAGATCCTGTGGGAACTGCACAGTTGAGACCTCAGCTTTACACCTAGTTGGAAGCTGGTGGGTTTTTTACTCTCCTCTTGCACAGGGTTCTCCCTAATGCTGAGAGTTGCTGAATTATCCAATTCTCATTTAACCCCCCCACAGTATTCTGTTCCTGACTTTTGCTTAAACACCCCTCTGCCCTCTGAGGGACTGCAGAGTGGGATGTGAAGATGAGTAAAGGGAATTTCAGGGGTGGTATTTGAAATGAGCTTGGGGTTTTAATTAAAATGATTTCATCCATTAAGTAAAAAAAATAAGGGAAACTCTTGAAGAGTTGAGTGCAGTAAAAGCAGTTTTCTAGTCAGCTCATTGGCACTAGTGAATCCTTTGCCTAGTCTGCATTTAGCTTTCAGAAAACACAAAGGAGAAATTATTTGCAGAGGAAAATGGAATATTTAGGGTTTTTCTAAAAAGCAATATGAACACTTTTTATAGTGACAGTGACAATCTCTACAGTGTGAGCTTGGAATGTGGCACTATCAGACTTCAGGGGTATCAAACTGCTCTACAATAAAGCAAAAAGAAAGATTCAGGAGAAAAAAAGTTGGAATAATGGAACTGGAGTTGCCAGATACTCCTTTTCTAACTAGGTATGAAACACAGGCCTAGGATCTGATTCCAGGGTCACCAAGCCCCTCTTTTGGGGGAAAAAAGATGATAAAATGGAATTGCTGGAAGGAAGCTTGAAGCTAAAAAGTGGAGTAGGGTGGTTGAGTGATCTCTGGCACAAAAATCTGGCAAAAACAGTTATTCCTGTGCCTTAATACGTGATATTTTTTGGGGGGTGAGGAAGAAAAAAAATTATATATGAACACCAAGGATTTTTTGTTCCAGTTGAAAACCTAAATTGGGAGTCAGTTGTGTTTTGTGGGGAGCATTAATATCCTGCATTGGCTGCTTTGCTCTGATTTTAAATAATGAGTTATGAGTAATGACACCTGAAAAGAGGGTCTATGTTTCTATTGAGATAAGGAATGCAGAATTTTGCTGTTTTTACCCAGAAAAGGGTTATAAAAAAGGGTTGTTAGATCTTAATCACTTACTAGAAACATCTCCTGGGTTGCCTCAGAGTGAGTTTCCTGGCACTTGGCTATTCAAGAGCAGGATGCACTAATGTCCAATTGATGTGCAAGTATCAGCCTGATGTTTTATTAGGGTAAATAATCTTTAATAGCCAATAAATTGATCCTTCCAAAATTGCTTGTCTCCCTTCCCAGATTTATCAGCCTGAGCAGCCTCAGTTTTCAGAGTATTTCTGCTCTCCCTTGAATCCCATCATCTCTGGGGCTGCTTGGAATGATTTAGCAGCTGGAATTAAGGGAGTGGATAACCCAGGAGGCAGAAGAGAAGCAGGGAAATGGGGCAGTATAGCCTGGGATACAGTGAATTTTAAGCATGGCTTTAATAGCCAATAAATTGATTCTTCAAAACTTCCTTTGTCTCCCTTTCCCAGTTGCTTAGACCTGATGGATTTCACTCATCTGGAGCTTTCTAGGAGCTCAGACTAAGCACTTTATAGATGTTGGTGATTAAGAAAAACAGTAAGCAAAAGAACTAGAGGCTTGGGGTTTTTTTTTTTTACTCAGATCTCAGTGTCTCCAAGGAGAACTGCATGAGCACAGTGGATAAAAGAATGGTTGAGCAAACAGTTGATTGCCAGTTAAATATTTAACACTGAGGAGTTTATATAATACTTTGGGGTTTGGCTTTTGTTGTTTCATTTCTGTGTTGGTGTTGACTCCAGTTTTGGCCCAGTTAGGCACCAGTGTGCACAGCAGCATCTCCTGGGAGGTCTGGCTTCATCGTTCCACCCGTGCTCAGCCCACACTCCAGCTCTGGAATCAAACATCCATTCTGCTTTCCTGGAGACCCTGAAGACACCAGGAGACTGGGAAAGGAGGAGCTCTGCTGCCTGGTTCTCAGCTGGGTAGTGTTTTCTGGAAGGCAGGGCAAGGTAAAAGGTGCAGCTCTGAGCTGCAGGAGTTCGGGATGCTTTGGGAAGTGCAGAGATGGAGTTTCTCAGTTTGTGCAAGTGCTGCAGAGTTGATGGGGCTGGCAGGGGGCTAATAAAGCCCTGGCCACTGAACTTTAGTTGCAGGTGCCAATTAAATGCAGAGCAGAGATTGCAGCTTTTTGTAGTGCCTCTAACCAAGCCCTGATTGCACGAGGTGATTTGCCAAGCTGAACATTTAAGTAAGCACAGAGCTTATTTTCCACTTTTTAGCCTTGATTTGTTTATAAACTTCTGGCTGATTACCCCTAGGCAGTGTTCCTCTGTTTGAACATGGAAATCAACTGTTAACAACAATGACAAGGTGATGCACAAAGAAGCCTGAAGTTCATCTGAAATCTTCAGGGTGAGCTGAGGAAACCACCTTCTTTATTCTTCCACATTCTCCATAGCAGCTCTTCTAGAATTAAATTATAATATGTGTAAATACAAATTATAAAGGGAAATTCCCTCCCTGCTCTGATTTGGTGGGGAAGGGAAAGATTTGCAGCTTGCCTCACACTGTCAGTTTTATGCTACTCAAGTATACTCAAAGATTAAATGGTCTTAAGAAGCAGAGTGGAGTTCCAACTTGCCAAATTCTAAATGCAGATGGAAAGCAGAGATTTTTGGTCTCTTTTCAGGCCAAGGGCAGGCTTTAGAGGTGCAGCTACACCCAGTAGCAGCACACAGGGCTTGGTTGGGTTTTTTTTTTCCACTTACATAATAGCTTGAAGGAGAAACAATGCCAAGGATTGCAAATATTTGGGGAAAGGAAGGCTCAGCACTGATCTGCACCATCTTAATATATCAGGGCTGTATTTTTCTTAGGAGAAACCCCCACGTGCCATTTTTAGATGTCTAAATAGACCATAAAAATTAATAATGCATATTTTTTAACTGTTTGATGCCTATAAGTCATCTGCTAAGTGCAAACATGGAATATAATTTGCTGCTATCTGTTAAAAATAGACATTGGAGAGAAACTTGGATTTCCTTCATCTAAACAAATGCATCACAGAAGGCTGATTCAGTGTTTAATTCTAACCACACCATTTGTTAACCCACTGAAAGCAACCCAAGGATATTTTGCATGTCATCTAAATGGTTTTGCTAATACATGTGGGTAATACTTAATGCCTGTCTTAATTCTGAGTTCAACAGACTGCTTCTGGGATCTGGCCTGATATTTCTGCAGCTTTCAGACATTTAGAACTGATTAATTTAGGAGTATTTTCAGTCTTTGAGAAGGAATCCCAGTGTAAGGTGAACTCACTGTGTGGCTACAACACAGACTTAAAAATCCTGTAGTAAAATCCTAAATATTACTAAGGAATGGCCAGTAAATAAAACTATACTGCTAAAAATATAAAACTAAATATAAAAAAATATAAAAAAAACCCTATAAACTA
>JANHGL010022651.1:0-16627 GCA_024611195.1 Ceyx melanurus | reverse complement strand
AGGCCAGAGGGGGGGAGAGGAGAGGAGGAAAAAGGCCAGAGGGGGGGAGAGGAGAGGAGGAAAAAGGCCAGAGGGGGGGAGAGGAGAGGAGGAAAAAGGCCAGAGGGGGAGAGGAACATCCAGGCACATAATGAACATCTTTAGTTCCTAAACTCTGTTTTTTCTAGTGGTTCTTCAAGCATTCTAACTGTAAGAAGTCTGTAAAGCTCCCACCCACCCCAAGAAGCAGTAGAGGACACAGTGAAACATCTACCAAGGTGTTGATTTGGCTGGTTCCCTTTACCTTGGCTGCTCCTGTCATAGACAGATCCTGGAATAATGGCCTCCCGTGCATCATACATGGCAGTGGTCATGAAACGGGCACCCTGCAAGCAGAGGGGGTTAAAGAGCCTTTGCAACCAACTCCAGCCTGACTTCTGGGCAAAAACCCAGCAGAACTGCACAGATCCTGCAGACTTCCCAGGTTCTGATCCATGGAAAACCTCCAACTGTCATTTCAACTGCATCACGACAAGAAAAAAGACCCAAGATTCTACAGGCAGCTTCAAATTCTCTCAACTTGTGAAGCATTTGAGGAGTTTTCAGCCTATTTTGAGGTTCTGATGACAGGTTTTCCCTTGCTCTGTTCAGCTGCAGTGGGTGACAAGCTTCCCCATCCCAAAAAGAGCTACTTATGTTCAAGGACTAAACATAAAAGGATTAATGTAAAGACTTCATCAATTATGGATGAAAAGTCAAGTGCTATGGAGTACCTGAGCTCACCATTTCTACACAAACCACTTTTTGTTCACCTCAGAAGTTACCCCCCCAAATAAAATCCAGCAGTAAATAAAGAGCAACCAACTGACCAAAAGGACTTCTACAAGCTCTCAGAAACCAACTTCCTTGGGTCACCCTGCACTAAGCAGGCAACAAAAATGGGAAGTTTGGGGTGTGTGAGGCTGGGGGAACAATTGTTTATTCCACTCCAAGCCCTTCAAGCTCCCAGCATCCCAGAGCCAAGGAAGATCAGCTTACTGGGTTGATGGTATTGACCAGTTTCCTGGGCTTGCTGAACTGCATGAGGCTCTCCCGGAGGTTGTTCAGTGGTCCCTCAACCAGAACCTTCTGCTCCTTGTAGTAATTCAGCAGGTGATTCCAAAGTGGCTGTTTAGACAGTGCTTTTGGGTTCCCAACAATAATTACTCCATACCTGTACAACAGCAGAGAAATTCCCATTAATTTGGACTAAAACCAAAGCCATGTTTACACATTAATTGCCTCCAAGTCATTCTCTCCTGCAGTAAATCAAGGCAGCTTCAGCACAGACCACAGTGGTAGGTGCAGGAGACCCTGACACAGTTGTTTTGTTTACAGCAGAGGGTTTCTGTAGCATGACAACACACTTTAAAGGACAGCTTGTGATGGAGAAACTGGCTGCTTTTGGAAGAGGAAGGAAAAGGATCCTTCTGCAGCCAAATGTGTCAGTGTCCTCAACCAGCTGCCAGACTGGACTGATTTCAAAGCCCACCAACAGTGTGGATTCCACATCACCCATCTCAGGAAACAAATACATCAAGAAAAGCCAAATGGTAAAACAACAGTTGCTGGGAGGAATTAAGAGGCAGATAAAGGAAGAGTTCTGTCCTGCAAACAAAGGGGAACAACATGGAAGCTTCTACAAACTACTGATGACAAATGGTGACACCAATGAGGCTGGGATTGCTCTTCTAAATGGTAATCTGGAAATTATTCCAGGCTCCCATAAATTAGGTGGGGTAAGGAGCAGGGCTGCTACCCACAAACCACAAGACCTCATTAGTCAGAGTGTGTTGATGCTTTAGCAGAGCAAATGAGGTCTCTAGAAAAAAAGATTTGCCCAATTTTACTTTACCTTGCTCTTGTAAGAGCCACATTAAGACGCCTGGGGTCATTCAGAAACCCAATTCCTTGGTGTTCGTTGGCCCTCACACAAGAAAGGATAATAAAGTCCTTCTCTCTTCCCTGGAAGGCATCCACACTTGCAATTTCCACTTCCTGAAGCAGAGGAAAACATGTAAATCAGGGAAGCACAGTGCAAAACAGTTACTCTACCAAGCAGCATTACAAAATGCCTTGGCCAGGCACTAGCAGCTCCCATCATTAGAAGGAAATGATGTGATTTTTGTAATGACAGATCATTTGGCAAGTCCAGCAGTTGGTAGTTTCCCTGAAGGAGAACAGACAGTCTCAGTTTAGGATAGGTTACTTTTTATGTTCCCTGTTTTATGGTTGTTCCACTTCTCCAAACCTGGCATCTGATCTATGGAAATGATCCCTTTGCTAAGCATGCTGTTAAAAAAACTTCTGACTATTCCAAAACCTTGTAGTAAGTTGGGTCCAAATCACCACTGTTGCTCCCAGCTACCAAGAAACCTGAATCAGAGGGACAGATCATTCCTGGCAGAGGTAGAAGTATTTCCACCAAGTTTTCCTTCAATGAAAACACTGACCAAGTTCTCAGTATTGCAAAACAGACTAAACATACAGCTCCTCCTGTTTGTAGCAACAAATGGCAATGCTTGGTAGAGTTCTGCTGATGGGAGGACACCTTCCCAAGCAAGTAAATAGCATGACCATAAGAATTTATGGAGCTTGGTTTCCTGCATGACTCTTGGCACAACCCAAGACACAAGGTGACTGATGCTTTTCCACAACTGAAGCACTCATGACCTGTCCATTCTTGGAGTCCTCAGAGGATGGACTCATTGAAACCTCCTTTCAACAGAGATCTTAACAGGGCTTTCTCCTTTACCCTTTAGACAACTACTCCCCTGACACTTACTGGCATTTGAATCCTCCTAAACTCTTCCCCCTAGTTTATTTTAACCACTCAAAAACACTTGACCTCAAAACTTACTGAAAAATAAACACAGACTGACGCCTGAGCAGCCAGACTGAGAGTGAAAATAGTGGGAAGTTTCCCAAGATCTGACTTTTCTAGCTCCTCTGCATCAAGGTGATTGCATCTGTGCCCTGACCCCATACCTGGTAGAGCTTGGTGTGCAGGGAGCCACTGAACTGCATGTACTGCACCAGGTAGGAACGCTGCCCTTCGTAGGGGGTGATGATGCCAATCTGGTCTGGCTTGGCACCAGCTTTCAGGAGCTTTGTGGTGATCTTCTCCACGTTGGCAGCTTCAGTTCTACAAAGAGACATTTGTTCATTTGAGGACAAGCAAGATACAAGGTCTTTTTGCAAGTCTAAAAGGCTTGAACATGTGCATTGTGCTACTGCAAGATCAATCTGACACTGCTTGAGCACTCCTGACATTCAGCTCAAGCTTTGCAGGAACATTCCCCACTAAACCTCTTGATTTCAGCCACACACAGATATTCTCACCCAGAGGAATATGGCAAAAGCCACCATCTCTAAAAGAAGGTACTCAATTTCTCCTTACTCCATCCTTGTAGAACTAAGCCACTGCATTTCCTGGAATAGCAAAATTCATGGTGGCCATCATTCCAGAATGGAACTTGAGTTAAACATACATACACAGTGTTCTAAGTTCCAGCCAGCTCCAAATGGAGCCTTCAATTGCTTAAAAGTTTAAAATACAGAATGTTTTCCATGCCCAACTCCCTGTCAGCCAGCTATTGTTCCATTTGCCTGTGCACAATCTGACTTGTTGCTTTCAGCCTTACACATGGTGCTCATGAAACGGCCTGAGGTTAAATTCCCATCCCTTTCACAGTCCTGCCAAAAATCTAAGACTGAGGACTCTGCTTCATGAACTATTGGAATTCTGGCTCTATCAGTATTTCCCACTTGCTGGCCCAAATTCTTCTCAAAGACACTGAATTGTCCCATGCTCCTTATACTACCAGTGAAGGAAAATATTCACATCCACAGAACAATTCAAACCCACTTCAGAGTTGAATTTTTCTTAGTTTGCTGTAAAGGGAGCCAAGGGCAAATCAACCCTGAAATGCAGCTCAGGCTGCACTACCCTTGACAATTTTCATTAGCAAAAGCACACAAGCAATTTCAGTCATAGCTATTAATGGAAACAGCATTTGGTTGATTCAGAACTATGCAGAATATAAGAATCAATAGCACTGGAGGACTGAACACCAGCACATGCTACGTTTGAGGTCTGTGGGTTGGCTCATTTCAGGTACAGGTACCACCCTCCACAGAAAGCAACTGTGTTGAAGACAAGGTCTTTATTTATTCACATAACACAGCACCATAAGTCATGGGGAGTAGAAAATACTATGAATTTAATTGCAGAGATTCTGAAGGAGAAATGCTTAGATATTTGGTCTTCATCAGGAACTGTTACTGCACTTCCCTGAATGTCATTAATTGTGACTCCATGGGATGTCACAGGATTATTAACAGACTCATTTAACACTTTGTGGTATTTTATCTACTTACAAATACTTTGCCCCAGTAGAAGCTTGTATCTCAAGTGTTGTGTTTTGTTTACCTGTTTAAGTAAGAGGTGCCAGAGCTGGCAATTTCCTCCTGTCCTTGTGTAACATAGAAAAACATTGGCTTGTCTGGCTGGGGCCACTGGAAATCAAACCCTTTCTTCACACGGTCAGCTGAAGAGCACAAAAACAGGGAGTCAAGAAAGTTAGCACTGCTTTATAGAGAAAACACTTTCCTACCTAAGCAACTTAAAGACTCAAAACTAAGTGCAGTGGCAATTCCCTTTATAAACAAATCTAGCTGAAAATGTCCCTGCTCTCAGCAGGAGGGTTGGACTCGACCTCTAGAGGTCCCTTTCAACCCAGACGTTGCTAGGATTCTCTGATTCTCTGTTAAAAACCCCCTCAGCTAGATGAAAAAGAATCTTTAATTCTTTTAATTCTTGCTCACCTGCAGTGACTCCATTCTGGAGGGAGCCCTCATAGAAGATGTTGGAGGGGAAAGCACTGAGGGCAGGGTGCATTCTGTACTGCACCTGCAGGCGAATCGGACGGATCCCCAGCACCACCAGCCTCTCAAACAGGGACTGGGACAGACCAGCCTTTGCAGCTTTCTTGCACATCACCACAGGGCCAAGCTGGCAGTGGTCACCCACCAGAATAAGCTGTGGAAAAGGTTGTAAAATATCTCAAGTTTTTTTGTCTTCTGAAACTTCTTCAGCAGAAACATCTACCATGAAATACATTAGAAACTCAGTATGACCTGTAATAAGCTCCAGATCCCATCTAAGGCTTAAAAAGCTTTAGTGTCAACTATAACTTTAAAATGTCTCCCTATTGTTTCATCTTCTAGACAAAGATTGGTCATAGAAATAGAAAACTATCAGGACTAACATAATATTTCTATCTACATTATGGTAGCATTTTCCATGAAAAGAAAGGATTTTGTATCCCTACATGGCTACACCATGAGTGTTGCTCCTTGATGCTACCTCCCCTGTTTATGAGCTCTTTACCAACAGAGCCCTGGGGCTGTTCAGCTAGAGAAGAGCAGCCTGAGAGGGGAGCTGAGCAATGCTGAGCAAGAGATAAAGGGCCCCAGAGGGCAAGAGGATGGGGCCAGAGTCTGAGCAGTGGTGCCAGGCAAAGGACAAGGGACACTGGGCACCAAATGGAACCCAGGAGGTTCTGTCTGAACAAGAGGAGAAAATTATTTGGTGTGAGGGTGTCAGAGCCTGGCCCAGGCTGCCCAGAGAGGTTGTGAAGTCTCCTTCTCTGGAGAGATTCCAAACCCCCCTGGACACTGCGCTGCTGGGCCCTGCTCTGGGTGCCCCTGCTGGGGCAGAGGGCTGGCACCAGATGATACCCAGAGCTCCCTTCCAACCCCTACCAGTCTGTGATGGTCATGAAGGAAAGCCAAAGGCTCCTACCTGCTTTGCTCCCAGGACAACAGGCACCATGCACTCGGGCTCAGTGGCCTGGGTGCTCTCGTCGATCAGGATGGAGCGGAACTGCATTTTGGCAAGTCTCGGGTCACCGGCTCCCACACAGGTGCAGCAGATCACATCTGCATTCTGAGACAGAAACAAGCTGGAGATGAAGACACTATAAATGCAAAACTATCCAATGCCATCACAGGTAAACTGCATTCTCCTCAGGTGGGAGGAGGGCAGTGGAAGGTGCCAGCCCAGAGGGTCCTACCATCAGCAACTCGCGCTCCGCCGTTCGCTTCAGCGCACGGTAACGCTTCTCATCAGCAGAGGAGAGTTCTCCAGTCTCATCTTTAAGCTGCTGCAGCTTCTGAAGCTCTGGCATGCTGGAAAAAAAATAAAGGAATTTTGCTTAATGAATGAGTTGGTAGGACTCCAGTGCAACTCGTTTGGAACATGACACAAATAGGAGTTATACAATCAAGCAAATACAGTTGTCGACATTGGAGTTCATCAGCTGTGTCCATCCCAACACTTCACTGGGTGTTTGGTTCCCCTGCTCCCACCTCAGCCCTTTCTTACCTGTCCATGTTTCTGATCTGGTTGTGCAGTGCCAGGAAGGAGACAGGAGAGTCAATTGCCTCCCGACTTTTAGCACACAGGCGAACCACTTTCAGTCCAGTCTGATGGATCTTCTCAGTCAGTTGATCCACAGCTATATTACTTGGGGCACAGACTAACACAGGCCTTGGAAAACAAGCAAGAAGTCAGTCTCAATGAGCTGTACACTTTTTTTCCACTAGACTTATAATAAAACTGCATGTTACAACACATGCCCCACAAAAAAGATTTCTTTTCTGAAATAAACACAAGTCTTCCTAGAAAAATAGGTTTCTAGAAAACCTTCAGTTCCATGCTATAAACTCTTTCTATTTGAAAAATACAGTTGATTCTCTGAGCATGAATAAAGTCACCTCATACATAAAGATGTAGAGAAAACAGTTCTTACCCATTGCCCTGTCTAGCCAGATGATAGACAATTGTAGCTGATGTCACTGTTTTTCCAGTGCCAGGGGGACCCTGGATAAGGCTCAGAGGACGCTGCAGGACAGTCTTCACAGCATAAACCTATCAGAGTTGGGTTTATTGCTATTTAGCATTCATTGAGTAGGAAGTAAAGTTGTTCAACCCCCATCAATCCTTTCTTATATTCTTCCCATGTACCAAAAAAAGGAGAGGAGGTTACCTGAGAATGGTTGAGATCAGGAAGTCCTTGTGCTGTAAAACGCTTTGGCAACTGGCATTTAATGATGACATCTTCCACCTCATGACCCAACAGCTTGTGGTAGATGTACCCAGACACAGAAGTCTCATCCACAGCAAATGTTTTTAAAGCACTCTGCATTCTGAAATGAGGGAAGAATAGAGAAAAAAAAAAAAAGAGTTTGACCTCAAAACTATCTACAAATGTCATACACAAAGGTTAATCAGACATCAGGCACACATCAAAATACCTTGGGGAAAGAAAACACTGTACAATAGAATTAAGATAAATTAGACTGAGAACACAGACCTTGTTCTACCCCATGTGATTACTATAAAGAAAAATCTGTAGAGAAACACCAGCCTTTGGCAGAATCTGCAACAGCAATTTCGGGTGCAAGATTTGAAGGGAATTTTACTCAGGGAAAAACTTTCAGGGTAAGAAGCTCTCAAAATGCAGTGCAGCCATGTCTGAAGCCTACTGACTCCACAGGCACTTGAGACAGAATTTCAGAGCATTTGAAACAACTCAAAATTTAGGCATGCCCACTAAAATCAGAGGGCACTGGGATGGAGCAGTGTTCAGGAAGCTGAGTCACTGCCCTACCTTTGACTGGGATATAGTTCATTTTCTTTTAAGGGCTGTGTTTTGAATGGATAAGCTTTTCTTCTATTCCTAAACACAAGGTAAAATCCCCCCTTGATCTATTTGTAACAAACCTTAAGCCAAACAAAGAAACCAATGAGAAAAGATGACAATTTGGTGGCATTCCTATTACATTCCTTGTTAGTCAAACCCAGGCCTGTTGCTTTATGAACTCAGATTTTGGATTGCTAGTGTCACAAAACAACTTCTCATTCAAACATTCCCACTGAAGCTAAAGGAAAACACACACACTGGCTGCACCCACCACCTGCCAAGTGTTGAAAAGCTTTTTTCCATACCTGTCAAATGAAGTAGACTTCCAGACAAAATCCACTTGGAAGTTATGAGTAACCTCCACAGGTGCTCCAACACTGCTCCTCAGCTCAATGGCTATTTCATCACCATAATCTGTAGAGCCTTGTTAAGTAGTAATCTATAGCAAACATCTCAATTGGCTTTTGCCCTTTGGATTGGATTTTATAGCAGATCCCCCCTGGCAAATTGAAATTACCTCTGAATGCTTTGTGCTTTCTGAGACATTTAGTGCTGTCTCAGGTGCCAGCCTTTGAAGGCTCCCTGAGTAAAGGATACTATCAGGAACTTTGATGACATGCCCAATCCCTTTCCAGAGAGGGGCCAGGTCTCCTTTATACCTCAGGCAGATCTCATCTCCCTGCATAAGCCTCATATCTAAAAGGAAGGAGAAAATGCCCTTAGAACCTTCACCATCCCCCAGCACAAGATCCCATCTCGTGTCCCAGGCCAGAAATAATCACAGCCCTTTAAGAAAACAAACAGAAACCAAAACAAGCATAAAAACCAAACCCAATAAAACACACAGTCAAGATGTCACTACCTGAATCAGTCTTTGGCAAAGTGAAGTAAGCAATTCTTTTCTTGTTCAAGCCCAGGTCCCATCTGACTGTGATGTTATCTTGGGTCTAATGATAAAGACAAAGGCATTTGTGATGTTATTAAAGAACTGGTTGCCAACTAGCACAGTCCTCACTGTTCTAGACTTCAAAATAGGACAAAAACTTGCTGGTCCAAGAGGAGTTTTATTTACACTCCCTACTACCAAATGTGACCCTTACTGTGATGTAACAATACTGTAATAAAGACATTTACTTCACCTAAGCTCTCCTCCTGTGTCCTTAAGAGTGACCATGTGTTTGACACAAAAGAACTGGTCAGGAGGCCCCTCAAACAGGCTTATTTCTAGCACATTACCTGAGACTCCTTCAGTTTCTTGTCATAATCTGCCTCAAGCTTGACTAGAGGACCAAAAATATTTTGGTATTGATAGGCATCTTCATATCTGAGCAGGACATGCTGTGGTTCTTCATCCACACCAGGCTTTTCCAAGTCCTCAAGGGTTGCAGATGGATTTTCCTAGAATTTAAAGCACAGATGTTTTGTCTTAAATGTTTTCAGCACAAATAACAAGCTCTTACTGTGCAACAGGACTGGTAATATCATGTTTTAATACTATAGAAAGTTCTGTCAAGCTAAAATAACCTATTAAAACTACACCAAGACATTGTAAACCGTGCTCACTCACACAAGCTGGGTTTGTTCTGCTTTAAAGGATGTACAGAAAAACCTCTTAAATAGCAGTAAAGAATATTAAGTGTGGACTAAGCTCCCTACTCAGCTAATGATCACTTAAAGCAAAAACAAGTGAAAAGCTTGATATGAGAAAGGAAAGGTGGTTTGGGGGCTTTTTGTTTGGTTATTGTGTTTTTTTGTTTTGGATTTTTTTTTCAGGTTGCCTGACACTGCAAACTAAAAGCTGAAGAACCCAAGGGTGAAACTTTCCCACTTCCATAAATGATCTCCTGAACACTTAGATCAATTCCCAGTTGCATTGCTTGCCACATCTGCAGGATTTCATGATGATGGAAGTGTACAGTTGCTAAAAGTCCCATCACTCCTCACTACTACCACATCAGCACTTGGTAAAACATAACCAGGGTTTGAAAAGCAGCACATACCTTCCAAAGCTCTTCCAGTTTGTTGATCTGTTGAGCTGTGATCTGTCGTGCTCTCAGCTGCTCCTGTTCAGATGGAATCTTCACCAGCCAGGAAAGGAAGCAGCGATCTTGGATCAGAGGCTGCCACTGAGAACTGTCCCAATTAATATCCTTTAAACTGCTCTGACTGGCACATGGCTGCCTGCACAACCAAAACAGGCAAACAATTATTAAATTAGACACGTGTAGAAAAAAATATATCATTTGAAGTGTAAAAACAAGATTACTATGTTCTTAGAACAATTCAAGTATCTCAGCTGAAAGAACAAAGTCACTCAAGTCTGCTGGGCCAATCTGGTTTTTTGTTCTATGTTTGCTGTTTATTTCACCACTGGGAAGCCCTGGTATCATAACTAGTATTTCTTGTACGTTTCTAAAACTGGAAATGTCAGTATCTAAGATATTTTAATATGACACACCTTTGAAAGTGGTTACAGTCCATTTTAGAACTATGCACACACGTCAGAAAACAGGACTGCTTCCCACCTGGTTCTTTGAACAACTAGAATTCATTCTTTTTCTTCCATTTAGGATTGTTTTGTTTGGAAGAAATGCTGTTCTATAGAACTAAGACTTTTGTTCAGCATAAAAGACTGTTTCTTTCTTGTACTATGCACTTGTATGCAATTCATGAAGTCTATAAAACACCTAAAGGAAAAAATAGTGACAAATTAGAGTAATAAAACTATTTTGGTAGAAAATGAAAGCCCTTTAGAAAGAGAGTTATGCAACAGACTTGTCCCAAACATGCCAACAAAGGCATTCTCTCACCTGCACAGCAAAACAACCACAGAGTCAGCCTTGGCTGGAATGAAGCCCAGGAGAAACACGTTACGACATCCACAGTTGTAGCATTCCAGGACTGTCTCTCCTAGAGGTCCATCCTTGTGGAGAGTCACCTCTTTGCACTTTGCTCTCACAAGGTGATTAACAATGTGGCTGAAAACAGAGGATACATATTTATATGTAGTAGGAAAATCAGTTTAGTCCTATCAGTTAAGAGCCAACCAGAATCTATTTATCACGGCAGCCCTTGGCAAGATCCTGCTCTTTTCACCCAAGCTAAGGGAGTGCTGACAAACTTTCAGTGGCTTCTCAGAGCACAAATGCTTGACAGTAGATGTGTGAGAGAAAATTCCTTTTATGTTACTGCTGCTTCAAAGGGAAGAAGCCACCTGAAGCTCCACAGGTCAGGAGCAGTTCTACTGTGCTTTGCAGGAACACAGGAGAGCAGAAGCAGCAAGGTCACCTCACTGCAGTGATTCCAGAGGTTTAAATTGCTAACAGAAAAACTAAAAAGGAGGTTGGGGGCTCATATTTAAGACACCAGACTTTAAGTATCGCCAAAGGTTAAGTCTAAAGAAACACTTTAAACCAAGACTGTCATTCCCATCATTTGACTGTTTACCTGCCAGATGTATTTCCACGTCCATTGCAGAACCACTTTTTGCTGGTGTTACAGTAAACCACACAGGCAGGGTCATGGATACCACAGTAACTGGAATTAAAAATGAAGAAACAGAAAGTAATTGGGTGTTTGCTTATAGGAAAATTCAAGTACAAGACTTCATCTACTTACTAGTGTACAAAAACCAGGGTGGTCCAAATTAGGGAATGTGAGTGTTGGTAAAAATACAAAAAATAAGTTAAACTTCTTAGTCAAAAGTATTTTAAGGCTCACTACTATTATCATGACCACTGGATTGGCTTGGCTTCCTATTCCCAAGCAAGGTGAAAGCCCTGCTGGCCATGGCAGCCACCCTGGATGTGCAGAGCAGCTCAGCAGAGGGCACCATCCCCTACCAGTGTCTCCACTTTCCCAAGGAAACTGCTCTCCAAAATCTTCCAAGCACACACCTTTCCCCCTGAGCTCCTCTGGAAATCAGAAAGTGCAGCAAAGATGAGGTCTCACCTGCAAGCATGCACTGGAAGATCCTTAGTGTAATAGGTATCTTCTTCATCCTCTTCAAAGTTCAGCTCTGCCAGGAGCTGGCTGGTTTTGGCCACGTTATCATCCACTGCCCCATTCTGCAGGATGCCATCAGGGCCATTCACCTGAAACACAAGGGCTGGGCTGTGATACAACCAAAGGCTTCAAAGCATAAAGCCAAGGCCAGTAATTCCTACTGCTCACACCACAAACCTGGGGTGAATCTGGAAAAAACTCAAAAGCAAAGAACAATGCTGCTGGAAGCTGAAATGCCAGTTAGAAAATCAATATTTGATTCATTAGCTCCTGTTTTACAGGCTTGTTAAACAACTCAAAAGGAAACTGGTTTGCTGAAGATTAGTTTTTCCATACAGTCTTAACACACAAATCCCTGGAAACAATTCCAGCAGTACCAAACATTTTTTCATTCCTCATTATACTCCAGGAATCCACCTGAAAACAGGATCTTGACTAGGTAAGACTTTCCCCATCTAGGTCTCTAGCCACTAAATCAATTATTTTTCCCCCAAATATATCAGGTGACAAGAGGGCAGGTCACCTGGTCTCATCTAAGCCTTGTGAAAAAAAAAATTAGTGAAATAGTGCAAGAAAGACTATAAATTGATTTTCAAATGTCTAACCCCACAGTATCACCTGCTGAGGGTGTGTTAACCCCTGCAAAATACACCAGGTATGATAAAAATAACTTCAGGCCTTTGTCTATCAGTATATTACTTTTAGTAACACTTTTGCACAGACATGCAATGCAATTTATCTGGTGCCTGTCACAATTCTCTGACAATGAGAAGAAAGCTGCCCACGGTGAGAACAACACTAGACCTTTAGTAAAAGAAAATTAATTCAAATAATTGCTGGAAAATTAATTCAAATAATCTAAACAAGCTTACTCCTCTGCAAGTCTCATTTAGATTTCACACGAGGTAGTTTCAGTTTTGCACAAACTGAACAACTGCAGGAATGAAACTGAAAATAAGTGTACAGCACACTTGCCCTCAGCTGTGAGGAACTGGGAGGCAGAGCCACAACCTTTGTTTCATTACCTCTGAATGAAATCAGGTGCATTTGCAAAGCAGTTAAGTGGTACAACTTTGCTGGTGATACCTCCAAGCACTGCCTTTGAATGGCAAGATCAGCCTAGAGAGGAACCAATGTGCAAAAGCAGCAGAGGGGGAAAAACCAAAACACCCCCCAAACCCTCCAGAAATTGCAGGGACATGCAACAAGTCATTAGTATGATGAACCCAAATGTGATCAGCCTGCTGTGCAATAGCACCTCCATGGATGTTTGGAGAGAGATACCTATTTATATAGAATAGAAATACCTATTTTCAACAGCTGGTGCTGTTTTACACTGATTTGGCATGGAGCAGGTGGGAACCCAGAGGCTGAAGTTGATCTGATTGCCCTGGAAGCAGAACAGCACTCAGAGGTACACTGCCACCAGAGCCATCATCACCTACAGCCACGTTTTGGGGGTGCTCCTCCATCAACGTTGTCAAACTGAGGCAGAAAAAGCAGAAAGCCCAACAACTGGGAGCTGTGAACCCTGCACCTGGGAGCTGCTGCCCTGTCAGAGCCAGGCAGCAGTGATGTCACCTGTCTCCACGAAAATCCAGCAGCAAGCCCCAAGCCTGGCAAGCTCCCAGCAAGGAAGTGACTCAACCATTGTTCTCAGCCCTCCTGTGAGGGCAGCCTATGTGCATATCATTAACGGGCTGGCACCAGAACTGCTGGAGCAGGGAGGGGCTTCTCTAGCCCACAAGCCTTGATTGAAGCTCCCAGCACAGCAGTGGCAACACTGAGCTGCTCAGACTCCCACCCAGGTGCTGCTCCCTCCCTCCCACCTTCCTTTTCTGGCCTCCTCAGGAGACAGCAGCAAAGACCCAGGGGAGAAGTTCCAGGCTGCAAGCCAGGAGCTGGGATTTACCTGCTGGTTTGATTGGCAGTGTGAGCACCCAACCCCTGGAAGCAGAGCACCAACCTCTGCAGTGCTCCTGGGTAACACACACACACAGCACCTGATCCAGGTGAATGCAGCCTCAGCCACTGCATGCACTTTGCTTTCCAGTGGTGCAGTTCAAGCTGGGACAAGAAAACTCCCTGCAGGGCTCTGGCTAGAGGAGTTTTCTGCTACCAGCCTGCAGGGGGTAGGACCCAGTGAGACCACACTGCCCAAATTCCAGCGATTTTCACCTCAAAAAAACCCACTTTTCTGACCTTGCATGGAGAGCCCAACTCTTGCTTGTAGATTGGTATTGAAGTGATTGACTATGTACTGTATTTTATTATAATATCTAATCCTAATTTGCTTTCCCTTTCAAAAGAAAAGGGATTAACTGAGCACATTCCCCCCTGCAGCAGTGAGGAATAAGCTGCATTTCCAGACAGGGACCTTAGCAGCCAGGAGTAAGTCACTTTTCCAAGACAGAAAGTCTTTGTTAGAACTGGAAATTAAATCCAGCCCCCATAGTCTAGACCAAATAGCTAACCCAGTCTCCTTCCACATTAACACCATGTGCCTTGTCCATCATACTCCTTGAGCATGTGACTGCATCAAACTAAGTCCTTGCCTGAAAGAGTAAAAAAAAAATAAGGCAAAAATCAGAATTACCTTTAAATATTTAGAAAAAAACCCACCCTATTCCTAGGTTTGATTTTAATTTTAACAAGGGAAATGTATTTTTCTGCAGAGAAATCAGTAGACATTGCTGCAGCACAATTACCTGCTTGCTATTAATACAACTATATTATAATCTATTAAATATACTAGGCAAGGAAAGCTATATATATAAATATATATATTTATCAAGTATACTAAGACAGGAAGCTCTTAAAGTGCCTAAATCTACCACATTTTAAGAAATTAGGGGCTCTATTGCTCAACTAATTTTTTGAAACACTAGAACAAGAGAAAACTACCAGAATAAGAAGCAGTAAAGTACTTGCAAAGTTTGTCAGCTGCAAGTAAAGATTTATTCAGGTAGCCTGAATTATTGACCACAGGGGCAATATTTCATTAAACAAATTGGGATCAATTTTAAGGCCTCAGAAATTTAGAATTTCCCCTGCCAAAAGACAGAACTTGACATTATTTGTTGACAGTAGCAGAAATGTCATCTCTTTCTGATCTTATCACTCGTGAGCCTGTTGAAACATCAGTCTGAAGAGCTCCAGGGATCTGTTTTGCTGCACTTATTTCTGGAGGACACTCCAATCACTTCTTGGTTCTTGTTACTGAAGGTTCATTTCCTCTCCCCATCCTAAAAAATCTCTGTTTTTGGAGTAAGGATCTGGAAGACCACCAGAGTTTGCAGAAACATAAATGCACTAGGCTTAAAAAAAATAAATTAATTAATCCCTTCCTTCTTGCCAGGCCAGTTACAGACAAGACTGGTACCTGGATGTGCTCTGCAAAGAGGTTTTTTGCTTTCTACTTCAAAGGCTTTTCAAACATGTTTAGACAAAAAGCAGCCAAACTAATCCTCTCATCTCATCTTTTAGCTTACGAGGCTTATTTTAGGGTGGGTCTTCTGGCCACGTTCTCTACCATGGGTTCTGGAATGATCACAGCCTATTAAAACTTAAAAAAAACCCCTATTTTAACAAAATTTTAATTAATGTGTAGTCTGAGTGCACACAGACAAGGTTTTACTACTACCTGATAACTCTGATACCTCACTGCTCCAACTGGATACAGTCACCAAACCCAAGGGGTGGCAATAAACTGAAAATTAACATTAAAATTAAAATTAATTTGTGACATCTCAGTCTGATCAACACCACCCAGAGCAGCAGCAGCTGCTTTCTAAGCTCTTCCACACACCAAAAAAAAGCCTTCCATTCCTTCTGGGATGAACCAAACTGAAGGAAAACTCAAAGCCACTCAAAGTACCACTTTTCAGGATGAAAAGTGCATCCAAGGCATTTCAACTTCTCTTTCAGCTCATCCCTTACAATGGGGATAATAGACATTATTTGCCAATAATAGGGCTGCAGGAATATTTCTCTCTATGGAATGAAATCTGGCAGATTATTCCTTGATTTTCACATGGAAAAACAACGGATATTTTTAAAAAAACATGTTTTATTTTGTTGGTTTTTTTTCACTAGAGTCAAGATGCAGCACAATGCCAGGTTTTACCTGCATTAAGAACACTTTTGAGCACATAATCTTAGCTCCTTCTTTACTTTTCCTTCTCTGAATTATCAAATAAATACAACTTGATTGCCATCCCCAGACCATCGACAGATTCTACTCAAAATTTTTCTCCTCCACACAGCAAATATCAACAGATTCTACTCCAAATTTTCCTAAGTGATGAGGAACCAGAACTCTGGACTGAAATTTCAGGCCTGTCACACTCATGCAAACCTAAAACAAACCAGCCTGGCAACCACGCAGAAGTGGCAAAGAAGGCAAAAAAACTTCAAAATCTAAACCATATTTTGGATTTAGCTCTATAAATAAAGTAACGAATTTCCTCAGTGCACAGCATTTGAGAACCAAACGCTCCTTAGAGCCGCATTTGTTTTAACTCCCCAAATGATCCATCTAGAAATACTGGCTTCTCGCAGCGAGAAGCGTCACGACTGTCACGACATAGCCGCGGGGCCCGCGAACAAACGGCTCCAAGTTCTACCGTCAGGATCCCCTGACGGAGCCCGAGCGAAGGAACCGCTCCGGGCCCGTCCCCCAAGGCCGCCCGGGACACGTTGCCTGCGCCGGGGCTCCCCGTGCGGGCAGCGGGCGGCTCCGCTCCGAAGCCTCCGGACTCCAGCGGAGCAGCAGCAGCCACACGCGGCTTCTACTTTTCCCGTGGCTGGGCCAAATCGCCCAACCCCGAAGCCCGCCCAAGGCTTCCCCTCGCCGGCCCCACGCCCGCTCCCCGCCCGCCCCTTCCGGACACCCC
>JANHGL010022648.1:0-13740 GCA_024611195.1 Ceyx melanurus | reverse complement strand
ATAATAATAATTTATTTTAAAAGGAAGTGTTCTTACATTCTCATGTAGCCCAGGAAGCAAACACAGGCCTTGTGTAAAATTTTATGCTCTCCTAAACTGGCATCTTGGTTAGGATTTTTGATTTACCTTTTAAAAAGCAAGCCATGCTGCTGGTGGAATTGAAATCTTCTAACTCTATAATGTATAGCAAGATATGAAAGGAAAAAATAAGCCTGATAAGTAAACACCTATTATCTGCACCACACAAATCTTGCTTTTGGACTTTGTCAGAGCTCAGCACTGCACAGAAGTCCAGTGCCCCAAGACAAACAGCAGGCTGAGAATGCAGCCCCACTCAGCAGAGGGCTGCCTTTGCTGCAGCCTGCTCCTGAAGATGTAGGGTCAGAGTGACAGTGCCATAAAGCAAGGAAGGGTCAGAGCACAAAACCACCAAGGCCACAGAACAAAGAGCTCCTCGTGTCCTGAGAGAAGTTGCTTTTTGTTAAGCAACTGCCTTCTGGCTCAGCCACTGCATTTGTCTTTTGCTTGACATCAGCCCTCCAGGAGCTAGCAAATCCCAGACACTCTGAGTCAGGAAAGGTGAGGCTGAATTGTGACAAGAAATTCACTGTTCAGGGAGTTCCACCTCCTAGCAATTCCCGTCCTGAGCTGTGTTTCCACAGCTTCATCATTCAGTCCCTTAGCACCTTTGGGGTACCAAAGTCACATTATCTCCTGAGATTATTCACTAGGAGCTGGGAAATATTCAGGAGCAGCAACTCCTAAAGAAGTTAGGAGGGCTTCCTAAAGCAGTAATTTTTTTTTTCCCCAGCTATAAAATGATAATCACTTAGGTGATGCTTTTTCTAAACAATATTTTTGTCAAATGAAAAGAGCTTTATCCACTGAAAGAAAAAATAAAAGGTAAAAAGAAGAAAAAAAAAAAGGATGCTGGGTGCCTTTTATGGCTTTTTATTAAGCTAGATTTTTGATATTTTTAATAGGCTTCAAGTAAACCCACACTGCATTAACTAGAAGTTAATATATTAATATATTGATTTATAATCAAATACCTAAAGCACACTAGTAGTAAAAAAAAATATCAGAATTGTACTCTTAGATTCAAACTGTCTAGTAAACATCCACAAACCAAAAAGACTACATTAATCTCTGAATAATGTGTTTCACTTAGTTTGATTTTTTTTTTGCAAATAAAAGGCTAGTTAACAGTTCATTTTTTTAAGCAAATATACCACTGCAAGCAGTCTTTCTCCATAATAACTCAAAATTATAAGAAATAGAATTATCCATAAATTTTTTAGCAGATTTAAAGAATATTTGGAAAACCATACCTTCATTACTTCACATTATTATTTTCCCTTTCAAAAGACATGGCTTCTGCCCTCTAAGTTATTATATTTAATTTTTTTCCAGTCTTACTAACTTGGAACAGGATATCCAGATATGTGGAATTAGGTTAAAAAAAATATATTCAAAAACTTACCTTTTAACTGTGGAGATTGCAATGTTTTTTTGAGTTTCAGTGCCAGCAAAACAGAAGTGTTACATATTCAAAAGGAAGCAGCTTGCTTTGCTTTTACTCTGCATTAAGCTATAGTGCTCTGATTCCTATTTTAAACATTAAATGGAGCATTTCACCACATTTTTTTCCCCCTTCACTAAAAATTGAATACAATTGGAAAAAAGAACTTATTCTAGGAAAAGCCTGGAGTAAGATCCAACAGGCCTACTCCAACCATCCTACACTTTCTGAGAGAAATGATTACTCCTCACCTCTCAAGCAGCACTGGTGAGAAAATACTGATTTTCCTTGTGGTGAATAGCAGCCCACAAGTGAAGGAACTGATGCAAACTGGCAGATTTCCCCTTCTAATTCTGAGTCATCTGCGTCATCTCTCTTTTTTTTTTCTGTCAAAAGCTGGGAAGAAAAAGAGTCTCTCTTCCAGCCTGCCACATGAAACCACCTGCTTAAAGATAGAACAGAACAATATTGCTCTGCACAATGCTGGGACTTACCCATCTCTTGTTTTCTACATAGAAAATCCCTTGGAAAAGCTACATGTTAATAACAGAGCTTATCTCCAGTTTAGGAGATAAAAACCCAAGCTGGCAAAAGGGGGAAAAACTAAAAAGAGAAGTGGCAGGGATGGGGTTATTCTGAAATGGGTGGGGTCTTACCTGCCAAAGAGTGAGGATTGCATCCCTGAAAAGCTGACAGCTATTGATTAAAGAACATGGATTGATTAAAGAACATGGATTGATTAAAGAACATGGATTGATTAAAGAACATGGATTGATTAAAGAACATGAATTAAGAACATAAATTGATTTAAGAACATGAATTAAGAACTTAAATTGATTTAAGAACATGAATTAAGAACTTAAATTTAAGAATTTAAATTAGTGTCCAGGGTTAGGGTTGTACACTCCACCATTATTTCATTCCATCAGCAGAAGTTTCAAGCATCCTCAACCTTTGGGGTGCAGATTGCCACTGGTGTTTTCTACTTATTGTTCATGAGAAAATCAGCAGGAATGAAATCAGGACAGTTGGATATATTCACACTCTCAAAATCATGAGAGCTCATGGGTGTGATCAAGACCAGCACTGCACAAAACTATCAACTAATTGCCCCAAACCTCCCCAAAAACCCAGAGAATAGTTCAGTGGGTTAAATTCCACACGTGCAAAGGGGTGGGGGAGCTCAGAGCTGGTAATTGTGCCATTTAACTTAGTTTTTCTAGACAAGCACATCTAAAATATAGAATATATGAGATATAAAAAATTAGGTATAGACAACCTTCTAAAATACCCTTGTCTTGAAATCACTGCATTGCCATGGCTGGGTGCAGACATTTCAATAAAATGAGAGAATTTTGCATTGCTAAAATAAGAATTCTTGAGTGCTTTCAAGAAGCAGGAGCTCCCCATTTGCATTACAGGTTGTAAACTAATTTATTACCTAATACACTGTTGGATGGAGTGCTTCAGTTGTGTACAACACACCTAGATGATCTCCTCAGTTAAATATTACTGATCTGATTGCTCATCTTACTTTAAATATTTTTTTTTTTACACTCAATTTAATGTACTTTATAAAATTAGGGGGAAAAAAAATATTTGTCTGGTGCTGTGTATTTTTAAAAATAAATGAATTATTTCTATATTACTTTGCAGCATTTTGTAAGGAATGTGTGAGACTATTTTACTCAGCAGCTGTGCAATTTTCCTTGATACTTCCAAAAGTCATTTCAGTTTCAGGGCAACATTTCCTTCCCTCCCAAACACCCCCCCAAAGAATTAAGTGATGTGTTTTTGACAGGGGCAAAAGTGAGTGAGGAAGATGTTTAACTTCTGATTCAGCAAAGCATGAGAAGAACCTTCCCTTCCTCCTCCTCCTCCTTTAAGGATGCAAAAAAAAGGAGTGAAATAAAGGATTTAGGGATCAAAACAAGGAGATTTTCCCCCAGGAATGCTGTGTGGGGTCTCCCTTTTGCAGCACAGGGTCACAGCCACCCCTAAGTGTTCTGGGAATGCTGCTTGGAATTGCCCTCTAGTGTCAGTCTTCATGAATTCCTACCTCAGTGACAAATTCTCCTCAGGTTTTTTTACATAATGGAAAGTGGGTCAGCACCATAAGTTATATTAATCTAAAAATAAAACAAACACCAATTTCAGCAGCGTTTGGAATGAGCCTTTCCAGGTCAGAAGACTGGGAGGTTGACAAGTTAAGGGTTAGACACCAAAAAATGTAAGAATTTTATATCCCCCAAGCAGGAAAAAAAGAAAAAAAATGATGAGATAACTTATGAACATTGTTGTATTTTAGGTTTCCATGAGTTTCTTATTAAAAATCTTAATTTCTGGAATAATCATTCAGTATTCACAGCAAAATTCCCTGTAATTAGTGACAGAGGGGATCAAAACCTGAATGAAAATGGCAATGTTGCTGGTGTCAAACCAGAACACAGCCCAGCAGCACTAATATCCTGGGAGGAATTATTCTCTCCCTGCTAATTCAGAATTCTCCTAGTTACACTCCAAACCTGGATGCAAAACAGGCACCATGCAAATGGAGAGCCAGATTTGAAACCTGGGAATTCCAGAAAGAGAACTGCAAAGTATTTTAAGTTTATTTTCAACTATCTGTTCTAAAATGGATTAGAGAGGCCATGAATTTCAGGAAGGAGAACCTGGTGGTAACACACATCATACAGGTTGTGGATTTCCACATTAAAAAGGAACACATTGTTGTGTTTAAATAATATTCTGGTGCTGCAGAACTACAACCCCTACCTAATCCTCACTCTGTCTCAACTGAAACAGAGTTTGGGGGTAAAAGAGATGAAGGAAAATACACATTTTTAATTTTATTTTTCTTAGGGTGGGGGGTTGGAGCATGGGGGTGGTGTGATTAGTACATACCCATTTTTTCTGATAAGCAGGTTTTTTTTTGCCTGTGTAAGATATTGACTTAAGTGTGACAGTATCAACAGAGTTTTGAATATGTATTTTGATTTAGAGATAGACTTTCTGGTAAGAGCCACTACAACATTTCACAACAGATGGAGCATCCTCCTTTTCTAACTCTTCATCCTGACTAAAATATGGACCAGGCTGTAACAGGAGGAAGCAAAGTGCTTTCAGAATTGCAAAATTGAGAATATATTTGAGACCACAGCACCTAACCATTCTGCAAAGAGAACATTTTGCTTCAAAAGAAAACATATTCTAAAGCAAATGTTTTATCAGAGCCACTGGAAGTCCTGTCTAAATTTAAAGTCACTTATATTATTCTCTATTTTGAAGCAGGAAATTAGCAGTTAAAGTTGGAAGTGTTGTAATTATGAACATGATAAGGCTTTTCCAAAAAGTTTAGGTTAGCTTTCATATTAACACTTAAATCTATTTCCTTCTGTGGGAAAAGGGGAATTAAAAAAAATAAAAATAATTTTTAAAATTCACTGTTCCTATCAATGAAAAAAATTATGAATAAAAAGCATGAAAATCTTGCCTGAAGGTTTTTAAAAAAACAGTAAAATCCACAAAACAAAAAATCCCACAGGATATTCAGGGGAAGTAAAAAGCAAGCTCTTAAAAATTAGTGGATTAATGGAAAGGTGTAAATATGTGACAGATATTTGCACATGACCAAGATTTTAAAATACTGCACAAATTAAAAATATATATATAGCTGATTTCTTGCTTCAAATAATTTAACTGAGTGTTACACTGTGCTAAAAAACATTCATTCTCAAAATATTGCTGGAGAAATTGACAATAATGTGACAGAAAAAAAACTTGCTCCTCTGAAAAGAAATAAAAAATCCTGCCCCATCAATCAGGAAAAAATATCCTGTGAATATCTATGTATTTAAACTGAATTAAAAAATCAAAGCTAGGAAGTAACACTACTCATCTAGCAGCTGCACCTTCACACGTGCCCTTTGTTGTGTCAGTCTAAAACGAGGTGGAGATTAATTAATAGGTGGGTAATTAATTCATTAATGAGCCATTAATGCAGTAGCTGAACATTTAAGAGCTCTGAGTCCATTTCTCATTTCCCCACCCAGTTTAAATGTAGATAAACTTCAGCTGAGGTTATGGTTGAAATAAGCAAATAACTATATAAAATAGTTATATAAAAATAACAAAAAGGGGCAATAACTTGCTTTTTTCCTGTGTTTGTGTTTGAAAAATAAGCATTTCAATATTCCAATTAGCACGTTTTAACTATTTTTCCTAAAGAATTTGGATGGCATTTGTTTTTCTTTTCCTGTTGCCTTGCAGGAGCATTTTATCAACAGGCAAGGAAAAATGAGGTGTTAAGTGCAGCAGTCCTAAATCCTTCCTATATACATGTTCCATTAATCTAATAATAAAACTAATGTCTATTTAAATCTAATAGTATACAAAATTCTGTTTTAAAAGCATCTTAGTGCTGGAGCTACTTTCAACTCCCAAAAATCCAGGAAATTCAGAGTGCAAAACTGAAAACTGTGCCTGAGACAGAGGTTTCACACAATGGTAGATTTTACATGGCTTGCAATCACCAGACATGGGTGGTATTTATCCCAACATGTCTCTTTCACAAGGAAAATTATTTAAGTTGCTTTTGCAAAGCAAGAAAAGTCCTCAAAGCAAACCCAGATGAGCTGAGAAAGTGACCAGCCACAGGTTTGAGATGAGCAATAAGCATTAATTAACTTGCAGATGATGATTCAGTCACAGGGTCTGCACCTACAGTGTGAGTGGGGAAAGTTACACAGGAGAAGCAACTTGAAGTAGAAAAAAAAACAAAAAAAAAAAAACCCCAAAAAGCCCCTACATTGTAATCTTTTCAGCCTCATCACAATTAGATATTGCAAAACAGTTTAGAAAGTCAAGCCTGCAGTTTGCAGCAGCCACACCAACAGTTTTTAAGGGGCCAGCAACTGCAGCCCTTATTTCAGGCTCAATTTCCAACAAAATAAAGAGTAGTTTTGCTAAATGAGAGCTACAATAGCAGAAGCTATTTTATTTTAAAAAAAAAAATAAAAAATAAACCAAACACACACTACATCTCTCTTCAAAGTTTCATCTGCTGTTTAGGTGGTGGAACAGCTACCAGACAACAGCAAAGCAAAAGTAATTTGGGCCAAATTTCAGCTTAAAAATCTTCTAGAGCTTATCAGAAAGTGGGTTCTGATGAGAACTGAAAGCTGCAGCACTCCTGAAAGGTATTTGAGATTGTAAATGAGCAGGACTCAATTAATACACTCCTGCAAAAATTCTCCTTTATAAAAACTATTTAGAGTTGCTTCAAAATTCAGAGTATTTTGATAGTTTTAATTCAATCAAGTTTGCATCTAATGAGGACAAAGCCTGGTGTGTGGCAGCAAGTCATTAGGACTACTTGTGTGTTTAAAAGTTTGCAGGATTAGGCCTTTAATTTAATTTCCCTTTGATTTACAGTTGTGAACCAAAACCCATCTTTTTTTTGCTGAATAAGAATCTATGAGAAATACTCTGAACTTGTGGCAGACCATGGAACACTCCATCAAACTTTCACCTTTTAAATGTCACAAGGGAGCCTTAGATACCTTTGCCTTGCAATATAATCCTGATTTCCATTAACAGGAATGTAATTGCTTTTGTGCAGGGACTGTAAAAAAAAAAAGGGAAAAAAAAAAAGGAAAAAAAAAAGAAAAAAAAAAGAAAAAAAAAAGGAAGAAAAGAACAAATTCACAGAATTGTTCTGTGAAATCCTTACATTCCTAGAACTAGAAGAAAAAAAGGGGAAAAAAAAAAATCAAAAATACAGTACACTCAGAGCAGAGTTTCTGGACAGATTGTGAAATATTTATTTATTTGGGAGCATATTGGGGATGTTACTCAAACACTGTTGCAGCATTAATAAAAATACTTTCACTGTGATTTTTAATCACAGAAAGAAAGGATTGACAATTAAAGACTCACTTACTAATCACAAACTGTAAAGCTTTTATATATAGGAAGTGAAACTGATCTTACACCTCCTGTATTCAAAGTTGTGTTTCTCGATGGATAATTTTCCATAGGAGGCCTTAATTACCTTAAAATCACAGGATTATATGAAATAAAAAATATTGAGAACATGTCTGCCTTGAAATCCTTTCCTAACAGGTGAGATGCAGGTAAAAAGCAGCAATTTTTCAGTTACACCAACCAGCAGCTGCAACAGTGAGGAAAAATGAAATTTACACCTCACTGGATTTGCTTGGTATAAATTAAGTTTTACAGTTTTTACCCCTGCATTTGGTATTTAATCAAATTTACTCAACCTGAGAACAGTTACTATTTTAATTTCTATTGTTTAAGTCAATGGTTAGTTAAGATTATTCATATAGAAGCACACTGCTCTGAATGGATTTCTCAGTTTCAGCCAAAATAGTATTTCTAGTGCAAAGCAGGACTTGCAATATGAGTGTCACACAGTCCGTAGTCATTATTTTGCTTTATATTATCTATTTACCAACAAATAGATAAAATTAAATTTCTGACTGTTCTGGTAGAGGTGGAGGGCTGTAAATACTATTTTTTTCCTGTTTTCTGCTTATTTGCTTGTGAGGTGACTAGTTTATTTATGTCTTTAAAACCAATTTTTTTGCACAATATACTGAAATGCACTCAGCCAGCTCTATATTCTAATCTTTAACACACACTCCCAACAATAATAATATTTTTTTTAAAGTTATTTAAAAATAAACACTGTTTCATCCATACTTTAGTTTTGGATTAGCAACATTTCAGTTGTAGTAACTCCCAAGATTATTGTCTAGATGAGAACAAAACTATATGGAGAATTTATATAATTCTAATGATCAAGGCTGTTGCAAACTCATCTTTTTACAGATATTTTTGGTCACTTGTGCTGAGTCTTTTGTAATTTTACAGGAGTGTAAAAAAGAATTATTTTAAGAGTAAAAAAAAATAATGAACCCAGCAGAACAGGCCTATTTTGAATAATCTGAATAAGTTATCCTACTGTATTTTTTTTTAATAAAGAACAGATGTAATAAGAGAAATGTTAATATAATATATACCATGCTCCTGCTCCATCAACCTTCCAGAGAGAGTTTTTCAATCACAGGAGTAAAGCCACTCTCCAAAATCAGCTCTCTATTGAAAGGTCGAAACCTGCAATAAAAATGTCATGTATTATAACATATTTCCAACACCCACACTTGCATGGTTGATCCCCAAACATAGATGGGGGGTCAATGACCCTGCCATTGTCTGTGCTACAGGAAATCCTCATTTGGAAAAAAATACTTTTATTTTTTTAAGGGAAAAGAAAAGAAGAAACCCCCCCCAAAAACCAACTTGATCAGGAACACCTGTGATATGGCTGTTTATTAGCAGAAGCCTCCTGAAACAAATCAGATTAGCATGTTTCTGCTTCCCTTCCTCCTGCAGCATTTGCAGATGAAATAAGAGGAATTTGGGAGGAAAAAAAAAGGTGGAGGGGGGTGTGGGTAAATGGGATGGTGCAGTCGGGTGAGGGAGGTGCTGTCTCCCTTCTGCCTCCCCCTGATCTTGCTCAGACAAGCCAGCAGGTAGGGATCAAATATTTGAGGGATGTGTGATTCCTACTCATCTTTCCTAAAATATGCTTATTGGCTGCTAAGGGGTTGACTTCTAGCATTTTTTCTTCAGGAGTTTTCATTATTTTTGCTTTTTCGTGGCACTGCCGTCGTTGCCTTGATTAAAATGTAGCCTACAAATATTAACTATTAAAAAATATATGTATTTTTAACACTGCAAATATCTCTCAGAATGTGTTAACAAAATTATAACACTAAAAAAAACCAACTGTGAAATTAATTAGCCATGAGCAGGTAAGAAAAAAGTCTAACTTGAGAGAGGTAGTAAACACAGTCAAAGATCTACTGAATGAAACAAAGAATTCACACAGCCAAATGCTGAAATTAAATTGGACTTATTTTGACTTTTTCATGGTAGATACCCCGACAAGACACATCCACTGCCTAACAGATGAGTAGCAGATGTCTAGATTAGGTCACCTGTCCACAAATATTTCCCTAAATTTGTTCTTGATTATTTAAGTGCATTCCAGAAAATGCTAAAAACCCTCCTCACAGCTCCAGAACTGGAATAAGTGCCCTCCTGGAGCAAGGAAAAGGAACTGGGTTTTATTTTCGTATATTCCACACATCATCCACTTCACCTTTTTTCAAAAAGCTGCTGTTCCTAAACCTGAAACATACCAGTCCTCCTGAAAATTTCACCCACCACACACACTTATATTAAGATTTAACCTAGATATAGAAAACAGTGAAAAAAGGAGTGACACAGAGCCATTTAAAATGAAAATCCCAGATGAGTCTCGACTCGGGGTGTAATTCTCTTTTTTTTCTCAGCCCAAATCTCCAAGTGAATTTGAGTTTCTACTCAAGAAAACAATCAGATGCAACTAGATTAAGTGTTGAAAAGTTTCTTACTTATGCATTTACTGTGGACACACTCATTGCAGTGTCTGAAAACAAACTAAATAGTCCAGGGAGGGAGTGGGGGGGGTTCTCTTTCTAGCAGTGGTTTCCTTTAGACATTCCTAACGATCACTGAAGCCACTGCTGTTTTCAGTTTTGAGCAATATCACAATCCCATCTTCATTTTTAGAAGATCTCTCGTGACAAAAGAAAAGCTAAATGCACAGAAATGTTCTGTTTTCTGCTGTTGTGTGTGGTAATAAATGTGTGTGTGTGAGGTCATCCTTATACCCCAGTAACTGTTCACTGCCGAGGTAGGAAATTAGAATTAAATGAATTTACAAAGCTCAGTGTTTTCTGTAAAGATAACCTGGGTTTTTCTTATGCTGCATTAAAATATTATTAGATGCAAACACTGAAGTCAATAATTGCCAATTTTTAAGTGTTAGCTGCACCAGAGCTCAAGTTCTGATCCCGTCCTCTAATATTCAGCCCAGCTGGAGCTCTACACAACACACAAAGCAGCATCAAAATGATCCCTCACTTGTGATGCCATCAATTGCCTGGTGATTAGATAGAGCTCAAAGTTTCCTCATTAGAATTAGGATGTTTGAAAAACTTACAGGAATGGGTTAAAAAAAACCCAACAACATCAGCAGCACAGACATCGCCTTCCACCCTATAAAACGTGGGCAGAAATTTGCATCCCTACTCATTCTAACCACTGCTGAAATTGCCCACTATCCAAAATTAAGATATTTTTGCAATAAAGATTCCTTTTGAAACTCAACTTACCTAGCTTGCTATGTATTAACACATCAACTACCCCCAAATTCTACATAACTTCTGCCAGTAATGTACAAAACTAAATTGCAAAGCAACATTTTCACTGAATTAAAAAAAAAAAAGTCAACAGAAATCTATGGCTGCAACCTCCTCTCTGTTGATGTCCCCATCATATCTGTGGGGTCTAGCATTTTTTTTTCTATCTTGAAAATATACTAGTATTTTATATATTTATATACTAAAAAAAAGAAAAAAAAAAAAGATGGTTATGAGAAGACTCAGATGACCATTACAGGGAAAAAAAAAATTAAAAAGAGCAGCCTGCTCAAACAATTATTCAATAATCTGAATTTTGGATGTAAAATGTTTAGAACTTGTAATACTAGAGTTAAAAAAAATTAACGTGGAGAACACTGGTGCACAGAAGTTATTTTTAGTTTCAAAAACTTGTTGAGAATTTTTTTTTTTTTTCCTGTTTGTACATAAAAATCCTACAATTGCATTCCCTGTTTCTTTCAGAGACAAAACCAGTCCAAGATGCCTCTGCCTTCGACAGTTTGGAATGAATGCAAATTGCTGGCATGCCTTGCAATGGGCTTTTGGGTGTGGGTGGATGAGTCTCTGCACAGGATACCTGCAGCATATTCACAGAACACCCTGCTGGGCTTCTCAGCTCTCCCCTCTGCATTCAGCAGCTCCCACTGCAAGGAACAAAACACTGAGAGGTCCTACAAAGAGAGACAGGCTCTTACGTGGCTGCTTCTGCACACACAGGCTGGGTGGTGGTACCTAAGGAAAAGTGGTAGAGAAAAGAGTGGATCCACCTGTTAGGATGGCTTGGGATATTCCAGATGGGTGAGATGGGCACCTTCCCTCTGGTGTTGGTGGCAGGGTGTTCACAGACAGGTAGGTGTGCATGAAATTCTACTTCAGTACAGATTCTGGTGAGTGAATATGCTGCTATATTAAGGATAATGAAGGAAATAAAGGCTACAAAATAGCACCAAAATTCCTCCCGTGACATGATGTGTTGGATGGAATAGTAAGAAGTTCAGAATTCCAGAAGCTAAGCAAAAAACCCAGATAAAAATCCAAACAGAACACCATGGCATCTTGTTGTTGTATATACAGCCTACATTTAAAATGCCACTACAATGTTTCACGTGTAACACTAACATAACACATGAAAAAGTCACATAAATATATATATAAAAATATTTATATATATAGATAGACACACTTGCAAAATACTATTACTTCTGAAAAAAAGAAAACAACCCTGAAAGTTACTCCAAGCTTCAGTAGATTTGTATCTATAAAATGAAAAGGTTCCTCTTGGAGATTTTCAGTAAAACTTAAGGGGCTTGGGGAAAAAAAAAAAAAAAAAAAAGACAACTGAAGCTCGTTTGGATGTTTTTTCTACAAATCAAGATAAAGGATCAGATTGAAAAGTAAAAAAAAAATAAAATATAAAATTACCCACACCATTCTATGTTATACCTAAGCAATGTTGTATTAAGCACAAAACTTCACTTTCATTTATTGATATAATATAAAATATATGCTCAGATCTTTACATTTCATTAGATATTTCCTCCGAATGCAACTTTTCCAGTCCCAAGTAATCCCAGTTAATGTTTGACATTTTAACTAAGGTGAAAAATGCAAGCAGTTCTACAAGGGTCTGTTTAAGCTACATTATTTCCCCCCCCCCCCAAATATGTCAAATTAAGGAGTACATCAACTGTAAGAAAGAAAAAACTACTTCACATACCCTATAAATTGGTATTAGATTGCTTACTGCTTTCATTTTAGCCACACCCACCTTTATGTAATTGTAAAATATGGGAATGGTGCAGCTGAGAAATGAAAAAAAAAAAAAGCTGAAAAGAACAGTTGTGAACTATAGCCAAACGTGCTAATCACAGATTTTAATTCAAATAAAAAATAGGTATAAATTGCATGCTGGTGAACGTGACTGTCCAACAGTGGAGGGGAAAAAAAATGCATAAGCACCTGTACAATACTGAATTACAGATGATTTTTTTTTTTCTAAATTAGCTATGACTCAGGACAGTTATTTCCTTGAAAGTGAAAGTCAGTGCCTGTAAGTGCACTTCCACTGGTGAATAGTGTAAACCTCTCCAAATCCTGCTATTTCCAAGTGTACACAGCTAGCTACAACATAACAGCTTTGTGAACATTCCCACACTGGCTGACAAAAAACCTGAAAACACTGAAAGAAATGATGCAAATCTAAAGCAAGAAGTGCTAAATTTCAATAGGATCTTCCTAGCATTGCAATTTCGGGTAGTAAACTCAATTTCTTAGCTCTCAGGGCATAAAGGTAGAAATGGTGGAGACAAAAAAGCAGCTATTCCCAGGAAAAAACAAAACAAAACAACTCAAAAGGTGTCATTTGTGCAGCAGAAAAGCAAACAGGGAAACTAAGGATTGGAGGCAGAAAAGCCTCCTTGCACTATTGTATTTCTACCCAGCAAATACCTTGAATCACAACCCAGTTGCCATGCTGGGGAGGCTGCAAGTTTTGCATTTCACTTTAAGACTTCCACGCTCTCAGCCACGGACAACAGAAATCTTTTGTACAGCACTTCTGCACCCCAACTCTTCTGGGCGTCCCTCCTACGTTCTTGGCTTAACTCGTTTCTTTCCGAGGCTGCCGAGCACAAGGCAGCCCGGTTCTGGCTCTGGACGCCGCAGAGGGATGTGCGGGGAGGTGGATGGGGGGGATGGCGGGGGAGGCGACGCGGTGACCCGGTCCAACCTCTCGGCCCCAGCACCGCAGGCAACCAGGGGGGGCAGCAGCCGGTCCAGTCGCTGCCGAACGGGCGCCTTAACGGGGGGCCCGATGCTGCCTTGGCTGCGCATCCCTGCTCGGCTGCCAGCTCGACGGCAGCCCCGAGCACCCGAAATATCCGCACGGCTTCCTACCTCCGGAAAAAAAAAAAAAAAAAAAGCAAT
>JANHGL010022647.1:7728-28160 GCA_024611195.1 Ceyx melanurus | reverse complement strand
GGAGGTGAGGCTGACGGGCCTGTAGTTACCTGGGTCCTCCTTTTTGCCCTTTTTAAAGATTGGGACAACATTGGCCTTCCTCCAGTCCTCAGGCATCTCTCCTGTTCTCCAGGACGTTTCAAAAATGATGGAGAGTGGTCTAGTAATAACATCCGCCATCTCCCTCAGCACTCGTTAGGCTAATCCAAGAAGAATGAGAATTATATATTTTATGCTAAGGTAGAGCTGGAAAATTAAGAGAAGCAAACTAGCTTGCACATGATACATAATGTCATTGCTTTAATTAACAAGTCGATTTTCAGAATCAAGACCATCACAGTGATATTAGGCATCTCCTATCACAACACTCAAAATGGTACAGCAAGTTAGAAACACAGGGCAATTTTATCTATCACATAGCATTTCTTATTATCTTAAGAACCTTAATACATTCTGACAATCTGTCATCAAGCAATCCAGTTCAGGATAGCTTTTCTGGCTTAAGCTTTCATAGCAGCTGGAGTCTTACACAAGGAACAGTCACTACACTAAAATAGTTATTCTTCCTGTTAATGTACACCACAGGTTACCAACATGAAAAACAGTTACACTTTTTCACTTGAAGAGTCTGATTAAGCTATCGCATACTGTTTTTATGATGAAAAAACTGTTTAAAAATAGTTCTTTTCACTGTGTTCACATTATGGGAAATCAAGTACACCTGTCAAAAACTTTGCTTTAGCATATTCTTAATTGTACTTACGAATTAACATGATTAAATGCTGACTGGAGTGCATGTGGCATGCTTTGATTTGTTTATTTGTTTCTCATGTTACAGTTCAAAAGACTTCACATTCTGTCTTCAGCCTTGTGTGCAAACTACACTTAAAGCAATCTAGTTGAATTTCACTTGATATTAAGAGACCTACATTTTTCTTCCTACATGTGGACTAAGCACCAAAACTTCCATGACAGTTAATTATGTAGTCAAGATAGCAAGGGAAATCTGTACACCTATGCAGCTCACTGTAGATATATAAATGGAGTCATCCAGCTACCTCAGTTCAATAGCTCTCACAACAGCAAGAATTGCCTTTTCAGATAACTTATTAAGTCATCTTCAGGAGCTTGCAGATATGATAGAAGGCCTATAAAATATCCATATTTTTGTGTTAGATGGAGACATGATAGGAATCTCTAGATCATGTATAACAGTAAGCATTTCAGATGTGGACATCTACTAGTGTAATTCGTGACACACTCATTTCACCTGAATTGAGTCTTCATTGATTATAATGACAGTTTAAATTTAGGCAAGCTAACATGTAGACATTTGCATCTAGATCTCTAATGTTAGGTGCCTTCAAGATGAAGCTAAATTGCAGTTATTGTATTCAATTCATATTTTAAAACAGTATGTTTCTATAGAATATAACTAATGAGATTACAGTTAAATGTTCCACATGTCTTTCTGATACCATAATTCTTCATGTCTGCAAATCTTAATCTTTTCTCTTGCAAAGGTTTCATATGTTTGCATGGTTACTTTGTAATGTTTTTTAAGCTCCAGAAGCTCATCTCTCTTGAAAAACAATTCTACTTCAGTTGTCATTGATTTCCTTCGCAGTTATTTTCTAAATGTCTTCTTTTATTTGTACCTAAATTTCCTAGTATAGTCTAGGAGCTATATAAACTGTTTCCACACCTGTACAGATTAATACAAATTTGTTTAATATGCTTGACAAAAGAATAAATTTCAACGTTAAAATAATTGCTTAGGGGCTCCAGTCATCTTCTACTTAATAGTCATTTCAGTGTGTTTTTGCAGTAAAATAACTGTTTGCTTTATGTTGGATTTTTTTTTTCTCTTCAAAAACAAAAGAAATTAAATTATATGGAAGATCCTTTGGGGTGGATAATATACTGAATTACATTTGCAAGTAACGTATTAATATGCTTTGAAACTGTGTAGCAAATACAACTTTTCAGAACAAAATTTGTTCCAAGGAAAAGATAACTAAGCCAAAATCTGGATGCTGAGAAAATTCGTTTCTGGATGCAAACTGGAATTCACTTCTATTTCTTCCTTATGTAAATGGAGCAGAAATATACTTTTGGTTTCAAGAATAGAACAGAGGTGGGCAATGCTGAAAGAAGCATCCATTCATGAAGATCAGTGCAAAGGAGTCTTAAACAGTAAAAATGTGAAGTGATTACTACTCTTCATTAGAAAATGCTTATTTTCATATAAAAAAGATAAAACTCAGAGTATTTGCAAAACTCCTCACTATTCACTCAAATTTTATTCTTTTTTAGTTTTTATCTTGTTTTGAGGCACCCATCTAAAGGCAATAAAATAGACCAAAACGTAGTAAATATCTGAATGACATTTAGCTCAACTCTTTGATAAATATTTGAAAAGGGCATAATAGCAATAAGACCTGGAATTAAATATTCACAAAAAGAAGACTATAATTGATAATATGGAACACATTTGAAAGCTTTGATCAATGTGGGGGGGAAAAGTATGTGTATTACACCATTGCAACACTTATTCTGCAGTGTACATATTACTTATGATCAAAATCAAGAAATCATGAAGTCACAGATTGGGAGGGACATCTGAAGGAAACCTAACTTACCTCTGCACTCAAAGCAAGGCCACCTTTGACACTGGGTTCTGTAGCAACAGAAGGGTACAGAATTTGTAGCAAGAGTTTACATGAATTTAAAAGAATCTCAAAACATTGTAATTTCAAATTGGTAAATTAAATTTAGTCCAAATTTCTAACCCGAATGAAAACAGTTAATAGCTATAAATCTTAGGTTATAATGCTTATCAGCCTGAAATTAGTGCATAGTTATGTTTGACAGTGGGAATTTTAAAGATGTATAGGAAATGAATGTAAGTATGTATAGCACACAGAACTGGAAATGTTGCATTCATCTCACATTCATCTCACATTAATTTAGGCTCCAATATTCTATAAACTTATTTTTAAAACAAATCTTTAATATTCAGTATCATTATTTTATGGAAATTAAGATAAAATATTTGGCAGCAAGTTATTTCTCCCATGTTTTCTGACCTTCACAGAAAAAAAAAATTAAAAAGCTTCTATTATCTTTTTGTTTGTTTATTTTTAATAGTTTAGAAGTCTTTCACTACTTATTCTTACTTTTCATGAAAGTCAGGTCTGAAATAACTTTCAATATCACTACATTTTTCTACAAAAACTAAGAAAGCAGAAGAAACCATGGTCTAGTATTGAGAACATCCAAGCGATAAATCTACATACAGAATTTTAATTTACATATATATGTAAGTGTGTATGTGTATATATGACTAATTTCTCAGCTGCATCATTAAAGATCATCTTTTATAAACTATAATATCCTTGAAAAAATGTGGTAAATTCTACTTGAAAATAAGGACTTTTGGAGGTTCAGAGAGAGATGAATGGGGCAATTCATGGAACAATGAATACACCTCAAAGGTTTTATTTTGGTTTTATTTTAATTTGCCTCAGGCAGAAGACAGTTCACCAGTTTACAGTGTCTTCATATATTTGAGATTATATCTCTTGAATCTATAGAGGATAGGAATACATTTTAAAAAGTGTCATGGAAAACACATTTTTAGGGAGTCTTCCATTTCAGAGTGATGGTAAACAAGTCTGTTTACACCAAAGTATACAATTGTGGGTCTAGGCTACTTAAACCTAAAAATTGCTTTATAATTCTTCCAAAGATTGTAGGAACATGACAAAAAAAAAACCCCAAAACAAAACAAAACAACCAAACCACTGAGTTATACTCAGCACACAATTTTCATACTTTATTTGATGTAAATCTGTCTCAGCCTATTTCAACCTCTTTCAACCCTTCTATTTCACTTAATAACTGATCTTTGTTTAATGTAAATGCTAATATTTTTAAATAGCATTAAATTGGAAAAAGGAATAGTCAAATTGCATAGAGAAAATATTACTGAAAAGTTCAAATTGACAGGCAAAATGCATTTTACTTGTAAGAACCAAAATACAGACACTGTCATGTCTGAGTGTATTCAACGTAATAGTTTGTGACTCAAATGTAATATGAAATGAGTGTGATACAGAGGTTTTTATGGTTTCAGGGGCTTCTATGACTTTTACAGAATGTAAAATTCTACAAAACAAGTATGTTAGAACTGATCCTGGAGCTATAGCTCACAGAATGAGATATATGCAAATATGTGTGTATCTTATATTAAAAACAAAAGCATTTATCCCTTCCCCTTAAAAAAAAAAAAAAAGCTAATCTTGCTGCTTGCTTTCAAGAATTCAGAATAATTGTGCTTTTTTTTTTTTTTTCCACTTAGTACCCCATATAGTTTTCTTATACAGTGGCCACATGGAAGTTATGTAACCATTCCTATAGAGAATATTTTTCCTAACAATAGAGAACTATTTAAAATTTAAAACAAATTCAGTGGAAAGTTCCTCATTTGGTTCAGGGGTGTTTAGATCAGCCCATAAAGACCTGAATTTGTTGCCACTGGTGACAACATAAAAATCAGCTGTCTTTTGGCTTTAGGACAAGTCCCTAAAGTGTCTTTCTTTTCATAACATACACCATTTCCTTTAATACATCAATTTTCCACAAAACGCTCACACTTAATATTTAAATATTTTACCTGTAAATAAACTTATTATTATTTCCTATTAATTCATCATCACTATTACCACAGAGTTCTAGCTTATTTTATTAAATCTTTATTGTTTAATTTAGCATTATGGCAGTTTTTTCTCCAATTTACTGCATATATTATTATAGTGCACAAGATACACTTCTTCACATGCCACCCATCCCTATATCATGCTTGCCATAAACTCATATATTTTTTAATAACTTTACTTCTTATAAATGTCTTGTATTATGCCCTGCAGGTAAAGTAAGAGGGAAAATTAAAGCGTAAAATGAATGAAAAATACAGTAATCATCCATGGTTAACACTATGAAGTATTGGACTCTCCCCCACACCCTTTATCATTTAGGGAGGAAAATACTCAGTTCCAGGTGAATAAAATTGATTTTTTTTTTTAGTAAATAGCATTACAAGACTTGAATATTAATAATAATTGGACTGATCATCAGGTTGAATGAAAATTATACCAGAAATATAATTCAGCAATTTTTTTATGTGTTGTTTCCTTGCTAAGGGGTAACAGTATCAGCATTTTGCTTCTTGTCCCATCTCTATATTTATGAAATAAATGAACATTTCTGAGGGCACTCAGCAGTTTCTGAAAACAATATTTATTATAATCTAAAATTATTGTAACAAACAAAAAATATGGCCAGTACTTAAAAAAAATAAATAAATCTTTCAAAACTGAAGAGATAATGGGTAATTAGAACACAAATATTACAGATGTCTCATACCTGACTTACAATTAATGCTCTTTTTATATAACTATTACCCATTATTTGCTGTCAAAATCAATAGTAAATTATTATCAATTATCATTACTATAAGAGGTTAACTTTAATAAACTTCAGAATTGATCAGATCTGTATTTCCATTTGATTTTTCATTCTTTTTTTAGTTACTTATAGAGATATGTTGGGAAAGGGTATCACAAGAATTACCTGGTTTGTTTATATTGTTAATATTTGGATAACTTAGTAATAGCCTACAAAACTTAGACATGTCAGAAATGTCATCTCTGACTAGGCCTCTTCTGAGAAATAGAGTGTGTCAGTCAACTCTAATTTGTGATTTGGTCCTGAATGCAACTGTTGTCCACAGACCAAGGAGATAGGGCGTTTGTATCAGTTCATTTGGTATACATTTTAAATTACAGAATTATTGAATATTTATGGTTAGAAGGGACCTCATGAGGTTATTTAGTTCAATTGTTCCTTCTAAATAGAGCACAGATGCTGAAGCTCCTCCTTGGAAGGAACTGTTAAACCACAGCCAGCAGTTTAAAAGAAGTGATATTACCCTGTATAGTTGTGAAATTTGTGTTCCAGTTTTGCAGCTCCCCAGTACAAGAAAGACATTGACAAACTGGAACAAGTGACCAGATTGTGAAGCGGCTAAAGTACATGGTATTATGATGAAAGGCTGAATGAACAGAATCTGTTCAGAGAACAGATATCTGAGGGTTCTGCCTAACATTGTCTTCCATTATAGAATATGTCAATAGAAAAGGTCTAACCAGATTTTTCTCAAACATGCACAGTAAATGGATAAGAAGAATGAAAGCCAGATACATCAAGGAAAAAATTCTCTTGTTATTATGAAAACAAGAAAAACAAAAACAAAAAATGGTCAGACATGGAGACAATTTTCTCCCTTAAAAGATTCTGAAGTCTCCTTAGAGATTTTCAGAACTCTGCTGGACATTGCCTGGAGAAAATTAATTTAAAGGACAAGATTTTTTTCTTGATTTGAACAGGTGGCTTATTGTCCCTTTCAACTTAAATTGTTCTGTGGTTTCACAGTTTAATATGTCTGACAAATGAAGAGGGAGGAACCATAGCCATACTGTCTTCACAGACTCTGGAGGTAGCAGGATGAACTCTACATCTCACTGGGCTGATGACAGTTGTGGGATTTAGAAGCAATTTACAAGACAAGAGATAGTAACCACTGGCTGTCCCAGTGCTCTCCAGCAATTGCCTAGGAAAACTGTGATAAGTTTTATGGCAATCCTTGATAGTTTACCCTGCACAAATTGAACCAGATAATTTCCATATGTTACCACTCTTATACTAGACAAAGGTTGGTGAGATGAATTTTATTCTGGAATAAAATTTCTAGTTCCCTTCAATAAAAAATTAAATGTAATTCTCAGGATAGTTCTTGTGTAAGCTTCTGAAAATGTGCATTTCTGTCACTGTCTAGAGAAAAGATCCCAGGGTTTTAGCTCTGATGTTGATATTAGTGTTAGCAGAGATTAATACTCTAAAATGTCTGCTTCAAACATACTTTTTCTGAATAATGGACACTACCATTATAAGCATTAAGAGGTCTGCAACAGCAGAAAAGTTTAGTATGCGACTGTTATACCAGAAAAGACTTAACAAGAATCTAGCTATCTTCTTATATTCTAGATAAAGTCTGTTTTTCCTTGTTTTCTTAATTGCTTAGAGTATAAGGATTCTAAGTGACTAAGCAAACATGAATTACAGTAAATTATTTGTAGCATACGTGCAAAATTTTGACAAGTGATTATTTATCAATACAATGTTTCCTTTACTACTTTAACTTTACTCTTGCCTTACCTTTCATTCCCTTCCCTTCCCTTGCATTTTTCTCTGGCATGGTTTTTTACTACTGAAAATGCTTCTCCTTATATTGTTTTAAGCTGAGAAATTCTTAAATGTGTTAGTACTTGTTTATGGAGCCATATGGGTTTCCATATGGCATTTCTTTTGATGACTGTGCCATATTCAATATCTTACCCATGTGCATGTCTGTGTAATTAAGTGGTTTATCTTTAATTTCCTGCACCTATGTGTCAAAGATAGATCTGAGTGTATTAGCACATTTCTGCTTTATCATTAGATTGGAGGATAGCATGTTCACACTTTCTTTAATTGGGTAGTTAATTGGTCTAAGAGAAGATATGGCAATATGACATGTCTTCTGTTATAAGTAGTATGAAGTACAGGTATCCTTGGTACTGACCATTTTATTGCAATAAATAAGCAAGTTGAAATTTACCTTAAAGAATCTAAAGAAATAAATTGGATAATGGTTGTAACTATGTAGAAAAAAAAATTAAGGCCGATTTTTTCTTTCTTATGTTGTTTACATGATTCAGGAATGTCACAAATTGACAAACTTATCTGTTTCAAGTGCTATAAGCAGAGGGAAATTGTCTTTTCAATGAAACATGCATAACTTATAACGAGGTAGTAACAAAAGCATAGTCTGAAATACTTCTGTACATGTAAACCTCATAAGTTCAAGTATTTCATAATAAATTCACTCCTTACTTTATAAAAGTAGATGCAGTTATGATTTCATAAGCCTTGGCTATCTGATATTGTTTGGATTTTTTTGTTATAGAACAGTTTTCGCACCCTTTTGCAAAGCCTTCAGAAGTATAAGTTACACTTTTGTCTTAGAAATGTGTTATAGGGAGTAGTTATTCTTGCTTTGGAAAGATCACAGATGTCTATACATGCTTTCCAGGAAAAGAACTATCTGCAAAATAAAAAATAATTATATTCCCAGCATTATGGTATTCAGTTTTAGATTAAATTATTATTTTTAAAATCTTATTATTTTCAAAGGGGAAAGAAGAACAAATATTATCATTATTAATATGTGAAAGATGCTTGTGTTGAGTGTATACACAATATATAAGCTCCTGAATTTCTGTAAAGGACAACAAAACACACTAGAAATGTCTTGCTTTCTTTTCACAGTGCGTCTGTTATTTTTCATTTACTTAATTGACTGTTAAAAGACTGGTCAATTATGCAAGATCTACAGTCAATTATGTTAAAAAAAAAAAAAAAAAAAAAAAAAAGAACTATTCCTGAACTGTAGAGTATAGGACTAAGATCAAGTCCAAATTCTTAGGATTCCATGCATATTTGAATTTATGTGTTTCGGTTTTTGATTTCTTCTCTTTTGATTTGCAGTATATTAAAACAATTCTCTGCATTTATTTTTTGCTCAAAGGAATTATGAAAATGAAGGAGGGGAAAGTTGGAGAGAACAAGAGATAAAGAACAGGTGGCACTATGAATTTACAAACTTTTATTTAGTTTTTATCAGAAAAAAAAAAAATCCCCCCCAAAAAAAACAACTGTCCTTATTGCAGTGCTTGAAGCCTGAAATCCAGTCCATCATTCTACTCTAAAACTCTGATAAATCCAGATGTGTGATGGCCTTCAGCTCTAAATCAGACTATGTACTTCTAACATGACCTTCCCCTAGGCACCACGCTGATATCTGTCTGAGTGCCTATGCACAAATGGAATCAAAGCACTTCAGGCATGTCTTCCTTAGCAACTTTAATATTGTATGGAAAAATGGATATCAATGATTTTTCAATTTTTGAATTACCCATTTCCCAACTTGGACTGTAATGCTAATGATGTATTTATTCTTTAGATCTGAACAATGAAGGACTAAGGCACAATGGGAGAATAAAGTATTGTGCATTTCAGGCATGGAAACTGAATAAATAGCATACAAAGTTCAGAAAATTCTTTTGCTGTATTTATAATCTCATTCAAAATACAAGATGACCTATGATAAGAAATAACAGTAGAATGATGTCCTTTCCACAAATTTCTATATTGTTTTTATTATTTTTGTAACTTCATTGTCTTTTCTATTGTAATGTAATATGTTTAAATGTATAATCTGCATAGTTCAAGCAAAGTAATGAGAAAATTTCTCAAAGTAATGAGAAAATTCATACTATCAGAATATCAGAAGTATCAGAAGGAATATCAGAAGTTTCAAAAGTATCATAAGTCCTGTGAGATGAGACTGATTATTTGATCTTTTTCCTTTATATAAAAATGGTTATTGCCAAAATTTAGAACAAGAGGCTTAGGAAAAGCTGTAGTCAGTTGACTTCTCTAGTGTTATGTTTGTTTCAAGATACTTCCAAAGGTCATTGTTTTACCTGACTGCAGAGCAAGAGCATTCATAAAACGTTGTAGACATTCTTCAGTAGAAAAAAAACCAAACCAAACCAAACAAAACAAAACAAAAACCAACACATTTCTTGCCCCACTTTTAATTGCTTTATAAAGCTGTAAGCTGTATAGTCAGTGCAATACAATACTGGTTCTTAGTGCCTCTGAATACTGCCTTTTGGCATTGTTTGGTTGGGGTTTTTTTCGGTTGGGTTTTATGCTTTTATTTTTTGTTTGTTTTCTTTTTTTTTATTGTTGTGTTTGGGGTTTTTTTTGGTGGTGTTACTTTTTAAAATATTTATTACTTACTCCAGTTGTCACAGCAGATCAGAGGATATTGAGATTTACAACTATTACCTAATTTCAGATTATTATAGCTAATTCTCAAATTGTTGGATTCAAGCCACTTCAGTCCTGTTCTGTAAACCCCAATCATGAATTTATTTAATATTAGCCAATTCAAATAGCATATGGCCTTACATAGTCACATATGTTGCTGTAATATAATGTGTGAGAAAAATGCAGTAATTTTTGCATAACTTCATTCAAGGCCAATATTATAACCAAATACTAAAATATTACTGCATATATGCTTTATGTACATTACAAATTATTTAACTGAGTTTTCTCTTGGCTGTAAGATTACTTCTTGAATTATTATATGATGAACACACAGTTATTGCAGATGTATTAAAGACAATTGATTAATTATAACCCAAATGGTTATATTTTTTCACTTTAAAGTATATTAAAACACTAAACCTAACATCTGCACTGATGAATGCAGTCTTTTCAAAAAATAATCGCTTTCTGTTTAATTTTCCTGGTCTGGATCGCTTCATATCTTGACCTGATGTGCTATTTCAGCTATCTTCCCTACCTGCATATGCTTGACATTTTGTTCATTAGGACTGGTTTCCTGATCATCACAACACAAGATAAACTGTTTTATTAAGAGGAAATGATGGTGTCACCTCTCCATAATTGAATCTGGAAGATGTATCTGCTATTCTTTAGAATTACATATTCGGGAAGCCAAATAATCAACCTCAAGGGAACAGCTTTCTGAGCCTGTGAGATTCAGGTCACCTAATACTTCACCAGTGATTTTTTTCAGAAAATGTGAAGCTTTTTTCAAACAAGCCAGCTCACCAGATAAATAATTATGTCATATAGAAATATATGTTTTTGCTAAGTGTGCTTTAAGAAATAAGGTTTAAGGTACTAATTCAGAGAGAATGGGCTATAGAATGGTCTATTTATCACTCTTTGTTGTCTTGCAGAGGCTATGTTCCAGAACTAAAGCACTCTTTTCTTTTCTTTTGCTTTTACCCTCCAAGAGGTAAGGACCATAAAAAAAAAAAAAAAAGTGATACTTAAAATCAGTGTCTGGAAAATAAGTCCTTATGTAAAAATGCAATAGGATTTCTTATTAATTAATTAATTACATACAGATAAAGTTACTCGTTGTAGCAAGCATTTTTCTATAGCAAAGGATCAAGGATGTCCAGACAGACTTTAGGCCCAGCCACTCAATGAGATTTTAAGCTACATCACTGTCTGCTCTTCTAGAACAGACTTTAACAGGTTATCTGTTAGGATTTTATGGGAAACAATGTCTCAGCCTTAATGAAGCACATGTAGCACAATGAAGCACATCCATTCTGTCCCTCATACACCAAGGCAGTCACTTCATCATGAAAGTTTATCAAGTTGGTCAACCATGAGTTACCCCTTGCTGACTTCTCCTGATGTTTTTCTTGCCCTTCATGTTCCTGGAAGTTGTTTCCATGAATAGGTGCTACATCAACTTCACAGGCTTATAACATTAATATTTTGAAGAAAAAGTCAATGATATAATTTTCAATGGCTACCAGTTAGAAGTCTCTGCATTTTCTCTCTTTTTCCATCAGTGATATATTCCTTCTTGGGAGGAAGATGTAAGGCAGCTAAACTCTCTACAAAGCAGTTTCTATGTCCATGGAATGTAGCCAGATATCAATATTGAAAATACATAGTGCTTTGCCAATGACTTAATTTACAGTCAAACTGAAAAATTTGCTGCAAGTAACATGAGCATTTCAGATCCATTCTGTTGAAACCAAATCACTTAGAATATAGCAGCAGATTTTGATTCTGCCACTTGCTTGTTTACCTTGATAACTATGCATTTCATACTCCTCATGACTCAAAATATGCAAAGGTCTTCCATTAAATGAAATAATAAGTATTGAATAATTTGAAAATTCTAGAAATCATATTAAAATATTTTGCATAACATGATCTTAAATAATGAAATCTAAAAATTCTAAGTGGAAGTTTTTATCTTGCCCATAATACCTAACACTAGAGGCAATTAATTGTCTGAAAGGAGGAATGTAATTTCATAATTTTATATGAAATTTAACATGAGAGTTTGTTTCTCTTTCTAACATATTTCTATTCTGTTTCTAGCAGAGTTATTTTTAAGATACAATTTTCTAGTTCTAGTGCATATTTCATACCTTTAGTGTTCTCCGCACCCAAGACTTTAATGGATGGTGAAATTCTTTAACCATACTAGACTTCAGCATCTCTCTTTTTTTTATCCTCCTAGTCTTTTCAGGTTAAAAAAAAAAATACACAATCTTAAAAGGAAAATAAATTGTTAATGGAAATAAAGTGGAAAAAGTTAAAAAGACTCACTCTTCCCATATCCAAAAGATTTTATTTTTAAATCATGTTTTATGTGTGGAAGAAAAAGGAGTGGATGAAATGTCTTCACACACATACACTAGATTATAAAGGAGCCTGGAATAATGGAAAAAGAAATTGCTTTGGCATCTTTGTTATAAAGCTAAGAATATGATTGTGCCATTAATGTAGTCTCTTATAAAGAATAATTTTCTATATTGACATTAAAAAGTGTGATAGGCCATTAATATCCATTCATGTCTATGTCTTTCTGATGCAGCTACCCTAATGTGTTTGTAGGAGTTTTGAATAATCACTTTAAAGAGGATAGATATGCTAAATAAAGACTTTCCAAAGGGAACTTTATCCTATATTTTTTCCAAGTGTTTCAGTCACTTTCTTTCTGAAATGCATGGAGCATTATGAGTGACAAGGTATTACCAGATATGCTGTACTGATCTTTAATCTTAAACACTCAGATTAGTTTTAAATTGGTATGAATGTCATGCAAAGCAGTAAGACATTATGTACTAAGTTTTTTTCCTTTCTGTGAAATACAAACTCTCTGTACACTGTCTCTCGTAATGTTTTCGCTGCTTTAGTCTCTAATAACCATTTAGATAATATTTATCTTGAAAGTATGGATTTTTAAAGCATATTTTGTAGGCCTTCTTGAAACTAAGAGAAAAACAAAAACAAAACAAACAACACAACCAAACAAGCCAAAAACCATATGTAAAAAAACTGTTGTTGTTAAATCACTAGGCAACAAATAATTATTATTGTGTAATAATAAATAATGTTTCAAGTAACTAAAAGTAAGAAACCCAAAACACTTCTAGTTTGAAAAATCTATGTGTACAACTTTTGGAAATACATAGCTTGAATACTGAAACCTGTAATGTGTTGTCCTTGGCTGACTGCAGACACCCTTCAAGCTCCTCTTTCATTCCACCTTATCAACAGGACAGGGGGAGAAAATACAGTTAAAATGTTTGTGCATTGAGGTAAAGACACGGAGATTGTTTACAATTTAGCATCAAGGGCAAAAGAAACTCAGTTTAGGGAAAAATGTTTTCATTTACTATCAACTGAATATATTTGGATAGTGAGAAAAAAAATAAAAATAAAGCAGCATCCTCTCTCCAGCTCTTTCCTATGTTCAATCCTTCTTTACTGATGCCTCTATCTCCTCCCACATAAGAAGCACAGATGGATGAAGGTTGAGTCTGTTGTTAAACCATAACTGTTCCTTTCTGCCACTCCTTCTTCCTCATACTTTTCCATTTCTCCAGTGTGAGGTTCTCCACAGGCTGTAGTATGTATACCTGCTCCACCATGGTCTCCTCCACAGGATGCAGAGAAATATGTGCTTTGGTACCCGATCCCTCTCTTTCTTCAATCTTGATGTCCTCAGGGATGTCTCTCACACTTTTTGTCTCTCATTCCTCACTTCCATGCAGTGTTTTGCCCTTTCTTAAGTATGTTTTCCCCAGGTTACTTATCTGGTATGTCACAAGTGTCTTATAGTGTCTTTTGAAACTGACAGGAATTGGCCAGAAGCCAATGTGTCCAGTTCCAGACAGCAGCCTTTGGTTTGTCCTTCACAGACACTCCCTGTGTTTCCTCCCTTCTACCAATGCCTTGACACTGACATCCAGTACATCAGGAAGACTTATTTAAGGAATTGCTCTAGATGGCATGATGATAACTTTAGAAAAACTGAATTTTGCCTCTATTTTAATTTTCTTTTTTTATAGTAATGTTTTAAATTTTCTAAAATCTCATTCCTTTACTTAATATATAATATCAGAATGTTATTTTATATCATTTTATATATTTGAGGAATTTTATTTTAAATAGGTAACCCATCTCAAGTCAGGTATCCTGGAAGAGTATAGGAATGTTGTCTGGTTATGTAGTGACAAGGTCAGAAAGGTGAAGTTGCAGCTGGAGCTGAATCTGGCAAGAAACACAAAGAAGGGCTACTACAGAAAAGGAAGGTCAAAGAAAGTGTAATCCTTTTATGAACACTACTGACAAACATTTACAAGAGACTTGGGGGATACTGGTAGATGAAAAACTAGATGTAAACTGACAATGTCTGCTTACAGCCCAGAAAGCCAACTCACAACACAAAAGAAGTGTGGCCAGTAGTCTGATGAAGGTGATTCTCCCCCTCTAGTTCATGTTGGTAAGACCTTACATCCAGTAATTCAGCTCAAGAGGCCTTAGTACAGGACAAACATGGACCTGTCAGAGTGGGTCCAAAGTAGGGCTACAAAAATAACCAGAGAACTGGAACATCTCTCCTATGAGGAAAGACAGACCTGGAGAAAAGAAGGCTTCAGGGAGATTTATTGGGGCCTTTCAATACTGAAAGGAGGCCTATAAGAAAGATAGGCACAATCCTTTAAGCAGGGCCTGTTGCAACAGGACAAGGGGTAATGGTTTTAAATTAAAAGAGAGTAGATTTAGACTAAATATTACAAAGAAAATTTTTATTCTGACAGTGGTGAAGCACTGATGCTAATTGCCCAGAGAACTTGTGGATAGCCCATTCCTGGAAACATTTAAGGTGAGATTGGATGGGCAACATGGTCTAGTTAAAAATATTCCTGCTCACTGCAGGAGAGCTGGACTAGATGACTTTTAAAGGTCCCTTCCAACTCAAAACATTTTATGATGTTATAATTCTAATACAAGCAATTAGAAAACGTTTTCCTCAAAAGAAAATATAATAATTTTCACTTTTGTATAAATAAAAGTAAATTTTTGAATTAGTTATGTATGATAAACATTTAAGTTAAACTTTTAAATGCAGTTTAGGCTTGGTTTTTTTTAAAAAAAAGCAAACAGTAGGAGGTGAAGCATAAAAAAATGAACAATGTCTATGAAACATTTTTGTTGAAATAATGTCTAAAAGAAGATTAAAATTAAGGCATATTGAACAATAAGTTGATATGCATCTAAACATTATATAGACAGTGTAGTTGCAATGTCAGTCTACATGTAGCATTTCATATCTTTCTTTACAATTACTTTAAATGTATAAATAAGAAAAACATATACAGAGAGATCAATAGCCAAGTATCAGATTTTTGTGTCACATAACAGCAGCATCAATTATATACAGCTTGTAGAAGGGTCTATTAGAACAAATGAAAAATAAATCTCTATATACAATTAAAGTAAACTAAAAATATGAAATAGGGTAAAATTATTAAATGAAATTAAAATAAATTAAATGGATATGAAACCCCTTAATGAAACTAAATCTTGCTTGTGATTTGATATCCTGCCTAATATATTTAAGCTTATTAGCCCATCCCTGTCTCAAAAAAAAAAAAAAATCATCTTGGCACATTTTGTGACTGTGATACATACGTTGATGTGCATATTTACTATGAAGAAAATTAACATTTCCTTATAAGTATCCAGACCTTTGTCAGTTTGGGGGATCACTGCACTCCTGATAGCTTCTACGAAGTTAAAATAATTTCAAGACAAGCATTTCATTTTCAGTGTTTATAATATCTTAATTTTACTTCATTCTGTGTCAAAACAAATAATTTCCAAATTCTTATTCAATTAAATAAAAAACAGATATTTTATCAGAGAATCACAGGCAACAGTGACAATTCTATCATTTTTCAGTAACTGAGATAAGGGTATGGTGAAACTGGTGCTAGTAGAAGATAACATGAACTTGGAAGAGAGGAGACAATGGTGTCTTTTCACCATTCTTTTCTTCTGCTTCATTATTGTTCATTTTGTTTTTCTGTAGAAGTTGGCACATATTCCATTCATTAATTTATTTTATTTCTCTTTTCATGTTCTCTTATAGCTTCTTGAGAAGAGGTAAGTATTTTCATCGGACTGAAGCACTAGAATTTGCTCTGCCCACTCGTATTATTATTACATGAAGGGGCCCACACTGGCACCAGACATCTACTGTTTTATGTGGTGTTACCAAAGTGCAGGTGAAGTGCTTTTAACTTCTGGGGGGGAAATATAATAGGATTCTTGTTTTAGATACACTGGGAGAAGAGGTTTTGTATCTCAGACCCCTAAAGTACCTGAGGTATCCACATGGAATATAATACCTCTGTTCTCAAACTGATTTCAAATTTATCTCTGTTTTTAAAATGGAACCAAGTAATTGAATTATGGAATAATTTAGATTGGAGAAGACCTTTAAGAGCATCAAGTATGCTGGCTAACCTAGCACTTCCATGACCCTCAGTACTGTAAATATATTTTAAATACCTCCAAGGATGGTGACTCCCTGGGCAGACAGTTCCAATGTTTGGCAATCTTTTCAGTAAATAAAATTTGCCTAATATCCAATCTAAACCTCCCCTCATGCTACTTGAGGCAACTTGAGTTTGTTTCCTCTTGTCCTTTTACTTGTTACATGGGAGAAGAGACTGGGGCTGTTGTGGTCCAAGTGCAGGACCCAGCACTTGACCTTGTTAAATCATACCATTGGGCTCAACCTGTTGATACAGCTTGTCCAGATTCCTCTGTATGTCCTCCCTACCTTCAAGCAGATTAATATTCCTGTTTAACTGGATGTCTTCTGCAAACTTACTGAGGGTGCTCTTGATCCCCTGATCAAAATAATTGATTACGATTTTAAAAGAACTGGCCTCAATGCTGCCCTGGGGAATACCATTTGTGGCCAGCTGCCAACTGCATTTAAAAGCATTCACCATGACTCTTTGTGCCAGGCCATCCACCCAGGGTTTTTGCCCAGATGAAAAAAAAATAAATAGAGTACACCCATCCAAATGATAAGCAGTCAGTTATTCCAGGAGAATTCTGTGGAGAACTGTGCTTTGCTAAAGTTTGGATAAACAACATCCACAGTCTTTTCCTCATTCAGTCAGGACCTGTTTTTCATAAACCCATGCTGACTGGTCCTGACCACCTACTTGTGCTGTACATGTTGTAAGATGTCACTCAAAACAATCTGCTCCATAACCTTCCAAGCACCAAGGTCATACTGACTGGTCTGTAGTTTCCCACATCTTCCTTCCAGACCTTCTTGCAGAATCATTCTTACAGACAATAACACTCAAAGAGCTGCCAAATGTAAATGTCCATATTAGGAGGAACAGTCTTCACTGGTTTTATTAACTACAATTAATATTTAGCTGCCTGAAATTTTAATCTAGTACTATTTCAGGTCACATCATCTTCTGTCTGTTATACTAGATAGGTATATTATAAATATTCTGTCATAATTGCCACTCCTGTGGCCAGATTGCCATCTCTCTGACAACTTGAATGGCATTAGACACCTAATATATGAACAACTGATCTCACTTAAGAACATCATTGGTTTGTAATGCATTGTAGACATACTCCGCATGTTATAATCCTAATTTAAAAGTTTTTAGGTTCTAGTTGTTAGTTTTAGACTCTGAGTGATATGGTCATTTCAGCATCTATACGGTATAGCATAGACTAACTCTGGGATCAACAGTAAGTGCAATTTTCTGCTGACCTTTAGTAATTACAAGTTACTACTGCTTTTGTAGTAGAGGATTACTCATTCCTCACCTCATCTACTTCCTAACAGCCTATACAAAAGAGGAAACTACTAGGAACAAACTTTATTCTTGTTAGGAACATAGGCTTACAATATATCCCCAGGTGGGGTGCAAGAGCATGTAGAATCCTTATCCACCCACTTAATTATGCTTGAGATCTGGAAAGAGCAGTTCCCAACATTACTGATTTTAGGAGTGAAAATACTTGGTAGATTATTTCAGATATAATAAACTCTCAAAATCTAAGTTTGCTGCATCCTTAGGTTTGATGTTCACAAGGTAATACTTTTAAATTTCATTAAATATTTTAATTTAAGCATTTTCTTATTATTAGAATCATTATAGCATCTTAAAAGTTCATTTGTATTTTAATAATCCATATGAGTTCTTGGCATCTGCATAGCAGGATCATGCTGTGAAATCTTAATTCTTATGCTATTATGAAAAACTAGTTTTGTTCACTTAAAAAAACCCCTTTTTTTAATTATTAATTCTTTTTGCCTTAATCACTGAAAGTTCTCAAGGCAGACTATATCAAATTACCTTATTTTTATCACTAATACATCCAAAGAATAACTGAAATAGCACAGAATTTATTTGTATATTATTTCATATGGAAAACATTCAGTACATTAAGAACAGAATTAAGAAAAAAAAGCAACAATCTGAATCACGTTAGAAGCATATACACACTAAATTTATGTGTAAAGATTTAGTGATTTAAATCTTTGTGTTTTGTACACAAAATAATAGAAAAGAAAAATAATTAGCACTTCAGAAGACATTCTATCAATCAAATCCATATCAACCTGTAAATATTTTGTTGTAAAGTTATGTTATGAAAGCAAATAGCATATGAATCTCAGTTAAAGGTGAGTTCCCCAGAACAATTCTTGTAAGAGGTAATATGACCACAAGAAGTGCTTTAAATTCACAAAGTCTAAAGATTTAGACATTATCGTCAGGTTTGAAGATGTAGGGTTTTTTACTAAAAAGCTTTGAAAGACTGAAACTTGACTTCCTGAAATCATGTTTTTGCACTGGACACAAGAATAAATTTTTCAGTAGTTGTACTGTATTGTACCCACAATGTAATGGTTTTTTCTTGATAGTGAGAAACAAAAAAAAAAATCCCAACATTACCATTCAATCTCAACACAAGTACATGGCAGTACCTGAAAAAGATATTTTCCTGCTGATGAAAAATCTGAAAGGAATACCTTGCACTTATATTTGTCAGACTGTATATGGAGATCTAGTAAAATTTACTATTTGTTCTTTGGTGAAGCTACACAAGCTTGATTAGGGACAAACATTGTCTTGTTGCAAGAATAGCACAGTTAATTATGAAGAAGATAGTACTTATTGAATATTTAAGAATCAAACAAAATTAATGAAACAACTAAAGAGAGTCAATAAAAAAAAAATAATTTAAAAAAAGATAAAACCAAAATGAACAGCTTATCTTGGCATGGTAATAGACATAAAGTATATTAGAATATGAATACTCAGGTCCACAGATGTTAAAATTGGACTTTTCAATTGGGATTAATATCAATGAATAGTACCACCAGAATATATATTTGGGCTAGTTAGACATCTAACAACTCGTTAAGATTCTTTGCTTATCAAGGTCATACTCACAATCTACAGAACAAAAAGGGAGAACTTTGATGTTATTCATCCCATCTTTGAATTACATTCTTTTCCTCTTTGAGTTGCTTTTTATATTTTTTCTTTTTTTTTTTATTATTATTTTCCTAAAATACATAAGGTATCTTTGTGATTAGTTTTCTTTTAAAAGTTTTAACTTTTATATAGCTATTGATAAAGGCAGTGAATCTTATAATTTCTCCCTTTTGATTATTTAGCGTCTATCTGGGTTGTCATTGTATTAGGTCTATTTTAATAGAACAGCGAAATCATAGAAAAAAAAATTATCTGTGGAGAAATTATCAATGAGATCCAGTTCAACTGTAATTGAATTTTTGTCCTTTATTTCCCATCATAGTACAAATATCTTATGTTTTGTTTAGTCTTAGATTTTAATTTATTTTTTTTAAATCACTTTAATATGTTGATTTTCTTGGTTCCAGGTGTTGGCAGCAGGAGGCTGAAGGGACAGGAAGGGACAAGGCTGCCCCGTGTTGGACATATCCAATTCCATCCAGCTCAAATGGACCCACTGAAGGAAACTGCTGAGCCCTTTAACCACATCAGTGGCACATCCAGGGAAAACACATTTGAGAAAGGATGCATGGCAGTAACTGTTGGGGGAAAATGTGTGAGAAAGAGCCCTGTGGACACCAAGGTCAGAAGAGGATGAAATACTTCAGGTGCCAGAATAGACATTCATCTGCTGTCCCTGAAGAGGTCTGAAGGGGAGCTGTTATTTTCCTGCATACCATGGAGGACCACTCTGGACCAGAACATGACTGGGTTTTTTACTCAGTTTTCTTTTTCTTTCCTTGTTAATTTGTTGGGGTTTTATTATTATTATTATTATTATTATTATTATTATTATTATTATTATTATTATTATTTGTTTGGTTTTGGTTGTTT